>JARHVA010004155.1:697500-717500 GCA_037957365.1 Torreya grandis
ATTCACAATTCTTATTCCCAAGTGTTTGGATGTATGTTTTATTTTATTATTCTCTTTATTATTATATCTTCACACATGTGTACATATTATCTTGCATTGATTATTATTTTATCCATTGATTTTGTTTTCAATTGTCCCTTTCCTTTTTATTGTGTATTCTTATTTATACATCCATGACACCTATATTATGATGATCCATCTTTCATATACATATCATTCCAATGCACATCCTTTATAAGATGTTAATTTCTCATTATTGCATATCAACTACCTATACATATTATTGCTTACATTAAAATTACATGATCACATAGATTTTAATATATAGATTACATTACCATACATTAATTATTATCCATTTTTGTCATTCATATTCTTATTTACACTGAATATATTTATCTACAATGTTGTAATTCATATATAAAATGGGGGAATATTACTTGCCTTCATTTCCTAAACATATCCATACTATTACATTTAGTGCATAGTATTCCTTAAAATATATTATGAATTGTTAAAATCCCTCCCATTATTATATTTTAAAATAATTAATACTTTTTCTTGATTGACTATATAAATGTATGCTAAATTTTCAAAAATGCAAAAAAAATCAAAATATTCCAAAATCCAAGACCTAAACATGACAAGTTTTATAGTTACATTATTTATTTATTTTATTTATCACATGTTTAGTAGATTGAATATCCTTTTTATATGCACATTAATTTCACATTATATGATTGAGATGAAATAAATAAAGATACACATGATACATGGAGGAATAAATGTAGGGCATTCCTATACCATTAGGTAATACCAATGTTTGAAGCATCTTATTATGAAAGAATATTGACATGTGTTATATATTTATATGACCTTTCCATTTACCATTTTTATTACTTATGATTGGATTTAAATTACACATACTCATTATTATGCATTTCATGGATATGCCACTTTATCATGTTTGGACATTGACAAACATTGATATCATAGAATAATCCAATTTGTATATGATTCATTAATGTTTTTCATTTCATAATAGGGTAATCATTGATTTACTATTATTTTCAATTCTTGGCCTTGTGTATGTGAAAATATTTTTAGTGCATTGTGTATACAAAATAAATTTAGATCACCTATTAATAAATCCTAGCTTGAAGAAGACAAATCCTACTTACGCTTATGTTTGTTGATAAATTAAATATTTGGGGTCATGAGCAAGATGGATTTGCTAGACTTAACCAAGAGATGTCTTACCAAAATAACATCCCCATAGAGGGTTCCAAAGCCTATTACCTATAAATACTATGAAATAACCCTAGATAGGTCCTATGATTTCATATTCACTAATTAAATTCAAAGTAAAGTAAAATATAAGATAGTGCTCACCAAAGAGTTTGGTACAAAGTGGGGGTAATAAACATACAAATTAAACATAAATAAAATACATATAAGTAAGATATGTATAGGTATAAAACTAATGCATAGCGAGAGAAATATATTTAGAAGTTATTATTTATACTACTTAGATATAATAAAATAGATGAGTAAAGTTAGAGATACTTACTTTGAAGATGAACCCACAAAGTCTCAATCTCTCTCTTAGCCAAAGGTGCTTCGCAAGAGGTTTTTGTGGTTTTTAAGGATCACTAAGAAAGGATTAAACATCCAATAATTTTAAGTATAAACCCTAAGAAATCAATCCTTAAGAGTAATGGTCGAAGAGAATATTTTAAAGAATCACAAATGAATAATTAACTATGTTATGTTTCTAAGAAATGGTAAAATCAATGTGCATGTATAGCTTAATATAACCCTAAACATTTTTTTAAGTTTAGCTAATGGGTTCATCCTAATTCAACTATATATTTTAATTTTATAAAAAAAAGATAGGTCTTGGTCTAGGTCATCCAAGGCTGACATAGACCTTAATGTACAAATATCAATTAGGATATAATGTCAACCTAGGTCAACATTGTTTAATAAATGTCAAGAAAGTTTTAGGATTAGGTAGGGATAATTAAGGTGGTAAATTACTTGGAGGATTTTGTAACATAAGTGTCAAATTAGGGAAGCCTATTATGATAAGGTTGTGTAGATAGAAAGTGGTGGTGTATGGGTCAATAATCCTACAAAGCATAATGGTCTACCCACCCATTTCGTAGTACACTCTTTAAGGCATGTACTAATAAATATTAAGATTAAATGTGTTGTTATAATAGATAAAGTATGAATAGCTGATATAGTTTAAAAATATTATGTGTATACATATGGCCCACTCAAAGCTCATCATATGTCACTTAGGTGCAACATAGGATGGTGCTGCAAGAAAACAACATAATAATACACAAAACTGAAGCTAAATAAATTATAGTATTTTAGAGCATAAAATAATAGAAATTAATTAAATGAAATAACTAAAAATAAAATTAATTTATGTAGACCTTGACTTACCCTTATCGTTAGATGGTTTTTTTTAGTTTATAGTTTTGATCATAGAGGGCACAAATATTGCTTTACACAAACCCAAGGATACAAAACTAAAGAGAAAAAACAAAAAATGCAATAAAGCTAAGATAACTGAAAGGGTATATGCATGATGTACTTGTAGATTTAGTAAGATGAGGTGATAAATATTAAGTTAGGACTAAAATACCAAGTCAAAATTTAGAGTAAATTAGGTAACTAAAAACCAAGGTTACTAAATGAATGAAAAAATCAAACAAGTACACCTTAAGTAGGAAAGGTAAACTAACCAAGTCAAAATAAGGATAAAAGTAAAAATGGAAATCAAATGTCAATGTTAGAGTAGTAACAATCCTAACTTAAATAAAGATGAGAAATAAATGGTAAAAAAACATTTATAAGTGAGTAGTAATAATTCTCACTCAATCATCAATAGGAAAACTACATAATAGGGAAAAGTAACATTGGTGATTAAGAAGGAACAATCCAGCCACACTTAAAAATGGAAAAAGTATTGAAATATAGAAATGGATGCAGTTGTCTAAAAAAAGGAGGTACAAATTAAATATAGAAATGGATGTAGTTATTTGAAGAAAGGAATGATAACAAACAATTTTTAAATAATTGTGTAAAGAAAATAATCCATAGTTAGTCAAGCTTACTATTTTGTTCTAAGCATAGCTAAAATCTAAAATAAAATAGTTCTTGGATGTTTTAAGACATGAATAAGAGGGAATATATAAGTGGTAAAATATATTTATAATCAAACTTGTCTATCAAGGGGGGAAATGAAATGAGTGGTGGGGGAAATGAAGGAAAAAGCAAGGTATAAAAACTCTTTATCAAATTCAATACAGTTGAATTAGGTTTTCCAAAATAAGAGGACTTTCAAAATTAAGGAATTTGAAAAAAAATTATAAACACACAAATATTAAGTTACCAAATTAAGTATGAATATAATCCTATGAAGGACATATAGATGAAAATTAAAATGGACCTACCTTCCCACAACATGTTCTCTTTTCTTTAGGACCCCTTACAGAAATGTTAGTATACTATGAAGATTGGTTACTTGCATGATAAAGTGGGTAGAACCATATATTATTTTAAATTATCCTATCCCAATATACAAGGCTACCACACCTTAATGGACATTGGCTCTATCATGAGGCCAACTATGGATTTTATGTTTTGATAAGAGATAGGAGATGAGTTATTAATAATGTGTTTTGGTTTGATTTTTAATTTTGAATTTGTATGTTACCTTTTAAAACTATTTATATTTTAAATTTTAATTGATTTTTCTATTCCTCCTCTATATGGATTTGGAGAACCAAACATGGGTGCTAAAAATGACCATCATTTACAAAATTTGGACTCGGTTTGTAAGAAAGAGAACTCATAGAGCATTGTTTCTAAGAGTCTTGTTTATTCATGTGAAATAAAAAATCTTATCTTGAATTAAACCTCTTTTATCCAAATTTTAATGAAATCAAAAGAAAATAAAGGGGAAATAAACATGAAACAATTTGAATTACTTTAAATTGTAAAAAATGTGACAAAGGTGAAAAGGGATATAATGATAGGAAAGTATCATTCCTTATCATAAGAATGTTGTAAGTGTAGAAAAATATGATAACATAGTTTTTTGTGTAATTTTTATCTATAAAATAAACAAAAATTAAAGATGAGAGTATGGGATCATAAACTTGTATATAGTTCTTAATATTCTAGAAAAGGAACACTTAGTTGAACAGAGGTGTTTTCGAAGTAAAATGGTGATTTTATGAGCAGAGCATACTCCTCTCCATGGTATTACACTAAAAGTCATAGAAGTTAAACCCAAGAGGGTGAAATAAAAGAAAAATTGGAAATTTTGAGGAGGGCCTAGTCCTATCCATGGTCTTACACTATACCTTACAAAAGAGAAAATCAAAAGAATAAGCAAATCATGTGAAAAAATGGTAAAGATGGTATTTATGAGGAGGTCCTAGTTGTATCCATGTTCATACATTGTAACTTATAAAAGAGAGACCCAATAGGGTGCGCAAATCACTAAAAAATGACAAGTCGATAAAATACAATGGAATTCATGAGGAAGATTGGGTTCTATCCATGGTACTACAATGCAAATTGTGAGAAAAAGAAACCAAAGGACCTAGGGAAGGAACTAAGGTTTGAAAAAAGATAAACTACTATAGAGAATGAGGCCCATGAAAAATAATATAAAAATGGTTAGTAGGATAGCATATAGAAAGTGAAATATCCAAGCAAAGTATTTTGTTAAGAATTGTGCATTGGTGAGCTCCTTGAAAACATGGCCTTCATTATTTTAGAGGTTATAGGTGCTAAGACCAATAATATCTTTAAATAAATAAGGCACCCAACAGTTTTTGGATTATTTTCATTATTTATCATGGGTTTTAGTCATATAAAATGTGAAAATTGGAAGCTTAAGTGTGGCTTGTGACTCTCAACCCATAGGTCCCTCTTGCTTATTCTCATGACCCTCATAAGAATCATTTCATTAATTCCTAGTCATATGTAACCTTATAGGAAAATGAATAAAAATCCTCCAAGAAACATTTCTAGTTATTATTCCATCCCCTTAGGTCCCATTCTTTTAGGACTATAACACCAAACCCTAGGGTGTCCATTTTTGACAATCTTGTCTAAGTGTGTTTTTACCTCTAATGGTTAGTTTATTTTGGTTCCTATACTCCTTCTTGTTAGCCTAATGTGAATACATTAGACCCATGACCAATATATACCTATAAAATCCCATTCAAATTTCATTTAGAAGTTGTTGGAAATTATTACAAAGCAATCAAGAATACAAGCAAAACCACTAAGGCAATCTTCCCTATTCTCTACATATAGCTAGCTAATACTACTACAAGATTATTAAAATCCTTAAACTAGTACCTAGATACCTCAATCACATCCAATTTATCATTTTAAATCTTTATACACACTATTAAACAAAGCACATCAAGTGGGAAAACTACATATGGCTTGATCCCTCTTTGATGTATTGGTATATAGGTAGCATACCCACACAATGGGTGTGGATACATGTTTAGTACATATTAATGACATTAACCACACCCCATTATTCCCAAATTTTGGAAAATAATAATGAATTCTAGGGTTTGAAGAGTAAATTAGCTCTACAAGGAGTTCCACAGACATCTATTAGTTAAAATTTCATAGGCTAGCTCATACAGACACAACGAATAAAACCTAGAAAGATCAGATCTCTTAGAAAATAGAAGTGTAAGATGAATATATCATTAGACCCTAGTTTATCCTATCTAGGTGCTCCTATCCTTTCACAAAATGAAGGCCAAATCTTGATTTGTGATAGTGTCCCAATCCTACACAATGAATTCTAGACTCTATCCCAATCGTATCAGTCTATTTATAACTAAGTCTTATTTTCTCTCCCTAATTACTATTTTTAGAAAAGTTTAAATTAAAATGAAATTATACAAATTAGTAGCTTAATTATTTCATATTTATTTACTAGTTTAATTAACTCATACCCTTAACTAAATTATGAATAATACACTAATATTCACAAAAAACTAAAATCATTTCGTGAACCTGACTTACTTCATTTGCACATGAAAATCCTAGAAACCCTAAGGTAAATTTCCTACTAAATTTTCCTATATTTTTATAATTTTTACCTGCATAATAAAATTATAAATTAGCATTAAATTTTAAAATTTCTTAGTAATTTTAAAATAATTTACTTTGAAACCCTAGTTACACATATTAGTTCTTGGTATTTTTCTAGTATTTTTCCTATATTTTTTAATTTTTTACCTACATAATAAAATAAAAAATTAGAATTACATTTTAAAATTTCATTATATGTTAATATAATTTTCTTTCAAACCCTAGTTGCCCATACTAGGTCCCGATATTTTCCTAGTATTTTTATTATATTTTTTTGAATTTTTACTTACATATTTAAATTAAAAAAATTCATAAATTTTAAAATTCCTTAGTAAAATTTTCAAATAATTTCATTCAACAACCTATTTTCATGTACTAGCTCATATTTACTTCTTGATTTATTACCTTACATGTTTATGAGCTTTTGTATCCTGTTTATGCATATTCCAATTCATTGTTTATATTATATTTGTTTAATCCACTCCATTTTTCAAGTTGTTTTACTTATGCCATATAATATTCCTTCATATTTTATTTTGAGATGAAGTGTAAGATATAGTGGCAACCCTCTTAAATCCAACCCAGATTCCTTTAACTTGACCATATAAAATGGATAAACAACCAACACAGGTTCTTGCTATAAATCCTACACATCCAGATTACACCAATTTATATGAAGATAATTTTGATGATGAAAAGTAGGAGAATAAAAATTATGATACAAACATTGATGTTCATAATCCACCACATTAGACTCTTGATCACCTTCCACCAATTATTGATAATGAAGTTTTACTCAACAAATATTTGATCCTATAAAGTTTTTTAGAAAGACTCAGGGACCAACCTTGAGATCATACTCCTATTTTAAAATATATTGTGAGAATCAAAAACGTTAAACAAGTTGAGTCTTCCATTCCTTTAGAGAAACTAGTTGAAAATAACACTATGAGGGGAACTATGTCTTAATAACCCCTTATAGTAGCCCAACTTTCCTTTATGCCACCAGCTATAGCTAGTACATATTTGTCTCCTAATGTGGTATCCCTTGTGTAAGAGATAATATCTCTTCAATCCAAGGTGTTACATATTGAGCAAGGTGCCTCTAGACCTATGTATGCTTTGGATTCTTTTTATTTACTACATAAACTATTGGCATGTTATATTACTTCTACACCCTTACCACAAGGTTGTGTTCAACCCAAGCTCACTGTAGATGATGGCAAGGGTGATCTAGAGACACACTCTTGAGAGATTTTCAAGTGGCATGCTTGGACTATATGAAAAATGATTGGCTACTAACCAAGTTAACTCCATGAAGTCTAAAGGATTATGCTCTATAATGGTTTTGTAGTCTACCAAATCAGTCATTCAATGCATTTAATATTCTAGTCGATATGTTTCTAACTCATTTTAGAATCAACATTGGTGATAATGTTTCATATGCCCAAGTTACACAATAGAAACAAAGGTCAAATGAGCATCTCAAAAATTATGTTCTTCAATATAATACTATCTTGGCTAAGATGACCAGCCACATAGACAATCAAGAGTTACAATATCTCTTCAAACAGAGTCTGCTACTAGCTTTGTATGAATAAATAACGTTTAAAAGGTTTTCTTCCTTCACTAAATTGTGTCATACACTAAAGGAAAGAGAATTTAAAATAATTTCAATGGGAATACTCAAATACACAAGCATATCAAAAATAATAGACAAGAGTAACAATAAAGTCTCATACAAATTCAAGGTTAATGATAGTAAGAATTAGAATCAACCTAAAATCAATGCAGGTTCAGAGCCCCCTTAGTGTGTGGTTTTATCAACACCTCCTTGGTGAACCTTTACCAATCTATGAGTTCCTCTAGCCAGAGTTTTACAATATATTTTGGAATGTAATGTCATATCTTTCCCTCTTATTTAGGAAGTTGACCCAATAAAGCCTATTATATGGGGATATGATCAACATGCATTTTGAAAGTTTCACAAGGCACCAAGCCACACAATAAATAAATACATCAATTTGAGACACAAGATATAGGACTTGATAGATGGAAATGATATTAATCTTATCACTCTAGTTGAGACTCCTCAATCAAAGCAAACATGGGATAAAGCTTTAAAAATATTCTTAGATCCTACTTTGTAGCATTCTAAACAAGAGATAGGGGATACATCAGATGTTCACCATGTATATAATACATATCCGCCACTAGATACATATAGGTAACCTTTAGTTGAGTTACATCCAATGAGAAACATGATTGGTGTATACAATTCTAGAGTTCTAGCCAGACCTTCCATCTCCATAGAGTAGGAGATAGTTGAGGATGATTTATATGATCATGCACTCTTTATCAGAGCTTAAATTCATAATCATCCTATTCATAGTGTTCACATAGATAATGAATTTATCATGAACATGTGCACTATGATATTACTACAATATTTAAGATATTTAGAGTCAGAGATTACCTTGATAAACATAATCATTAATTGATTTAGTAGGCACATATAGAGTTCATTGGGTAAGATTTTACTTCCTAAATAAGGTGGTCCAACACATGTGGACACACCATTTACTATTATTCCTAGTGTAGGAGTTTTTGATATGTTATTTGGTCGACCATGGATTCAAAAACATTGAGTAGTACCTTTTACAATTCATAGATGCATGAAATTCATACATGTTAACTAGGTTATTACATATGGTGGATTTCTATATGAGTTACCACTCCTCACTTCAAAGCCATTTACTATTTTGTAACCACTAGTTTCATTTTTGCCACTAGTTTTAGTTTCTCCACTACATTCAATTCTTCTTCTAGTTCAAATTTAGACATAGTTGAGACCTCCATCACTAGCACAAAAAGTTCATACACTTCCATAGAGGTCTCTTTTAAAGAAACCATAGTTTCAAGATTTGAGATAGCTTCTAGCTATAGTGTTCACACCGAAGGTAGTATATTTAAGGTCTCACACCTATACACATAGAGCACATGTTCAAAGAGTTTCTCTTATCATTAGATGGATCCCTAAGAGCCCTATAATTGCATCCACTTCTTAGAGTTACAAAGGGACCTCATAGTTGGTTTCTACATTATATATTTTAGATCATTTACAACATAGACAAATTTTAGAGCCATAATCTCATCCATTCCATTGTGCTTCATGATCATACCCAATCTCTCTTCTCAGTATAGGACACCATGATAGGGAGTCTCCTATGAGAGTCATTAGTTATTATTATCCCTTCCCAGCTTACTTGTACATAGATTATTTTTAATTTCTTGTATATTATTTCCTTATGATTTATTTTACATAACTTATATCAAAAATATATAAACAATACAAAATATCAAAAAAATCCAAAAATATTCAAATAATTCAAAAACACAAAAATATTTCAATTGTATGCATTATCCATGCTTTACATTTCTACTACAATTCTAGACTCACATTTGTTGCTCTATGTTATTTTTTGTTGATTTATATAGATTACCATGATTCACGTAATCTTCTTTGAGTGTGCACAGTGACATCTAGATCCTTGATTTCTTCACTCTACCCATTAAGGGGGCATCGTACTTCTACATTCAAGACACACATCGATATACATACCCACTAGGGGCATATTCTATAGGACTACACCATCCAAGTTATGTCATTCCTACACCACACATTCTAGTTATCATGTTGATGTACATTAATTACTAGCTTACACAAATTACTCTATCGACACTCACTAGTATATAACACTTATGTATTTCTTAGCATATACCTAGTCTTGTACTACATGTCTTGTATACTTTCACTTCTTGCTTTGATTACTTAGATGTTATTATTTTTTTAGTATATTACATGCTTTCTTTTCTTAATTTTCATATCTAGACGTGATTGTATTTCTCAATTATTGTTTATCTCTTATATGTGCCTTAGGGCATTTGCTAATGTTCTTTGTCTATACTCTTCTATGTGCTTGTGGACCTTGTGTCAACCTTGATTATCTCCAACTATATGTGTATGTGGAATTTGAACATGCCCTATATGATTGATTTTTGGTTTGAATGGTATGTGTCCATGTACCTTATTTTCTTGGTCCCTTAGCCTATCTTGTGTATTTCTTGTTTCTTGCTTCTTGCCTTGTGTGCTTATTGCTTGTTTGCTTTTTAACTATTTGTAATGCCATGATAGACATCATGCTTAATCCCTCCTTGAAAACTAACAACCAATAGCTAAACAAACTTCCAATTTCAATTCAATACATTACACATTCTATTACATTATGAAATCTATCTAGGCATACCCCTATTGATCTAATAATCTCTCATTATAAACCATGTTATATCTTGAGATATCTTGTTAATTATAATTGATATATCATGCATCTTTGTATTATAACACAATTATAGGGCTATTTATTCTGAGGTGTAGTCATTATAAGGTCTTCATTCTTACCCTCAAAAGAGGGGGAAATAAATATGGGTTCTATCATAGAGATAAGATCTCCTATCGATAAAAAAATTATCATTTAGAACACCTAAAAAAATAACTAGAATTCAAACTAGGTTGAATAGACTAGGAAAATAGTGAAAATTATACAACAATCATCAGAATTAGCCCAGGATAATAACACTAATATTGGACTATAGTGCTAGATAATAGGGTGTCTATTTTTGATGTTCCTATCCAAATAACAAAAAAATTATTTTATCTAGAAATAGGTAGAAAAGTAGGTTCAACTATTGTTTTGCACATTTAGACTAGTTCAAATATAGTAGTTTCAATATAGTTTTTCATAGAGAATCCATATATAAGGGGTATCATGTGCGACATGATGGTTCTCACTTCCAATTTTAGATTAGGTATTTGGTATAAATTATAAATCAAAATCCATGTTTCAAACACTAGTGATTGGGGGTAATATGCATGACACATTTGTCTTTCTTTTTTCCAAGTTTAGTACATTACCGAGGCATTCTCAATAGTTACATTATTGATTCCATGTATAGGTGGTTGACATAATTTTTGAGTGGATTTCATATAATCCTAACCATCACATTTTAGAGTGGCTTTCATACAAACCTAATCTCCACCTTTTAGAGTGGCCAAGAGTTGCCATGTTTCTAACATATATTTGACTATCCATGCCACACTATCAGATTATAGATCATTCATGGGATTCAAGAGCCATCTCATATCACACACATTTCATAATGGTATTATTTAATGGCTTTAATACATAGGGCAATGATAGAATCAAAGGACTAGTTAGCCTTTATAATCTTAAGCCACTTACTCAGAGGGATTGGACACTTAGTACAAACATCCATTAGCACATGCATGATCACCTAGTTTCACTTAGTAGGTGATGATGGAGCCAAAGGGCCAACCTTTGCATTATTAATCCACTCTTAAGTAATTGATCACTTAGTTATGTTTGTGATATCAATCTTGGTATATCATCATCCATCATTACTTAACATTACTCATCATTACTCAACATCATAATAGGTTTTGTATTAGTTTGCGTACTCAGTGAGGTATATTCATTCCTTTCTCTTCCTCTCTCTCTTACCCATCTTTGTAAATTCTTATTTTATATATAGTGTATCTAGTAAAAATTGATCTACTCTTTGGTCTTTTTTATATTTACACTTCACATCTTGTTCTTTCTATACACACTCAACATCACATAGCTTCATCAATTTCACCCTTATAGGTATGTTCAAGTACACTTTCTATTTTTCCTTTATCCTAGAATTTCACTTTTTTGTATCACTATAATAAAGAGGGGGGAAATTTAGTCATATAAAATGTGAAAATTTGTATTTTGAGTGTGGCTTGTGACACCCAACCTATAGGCCCCTTTTGTTTACTCTCATGGCCCTCATAGGCATCTTTTTACTAATTCAAAGTCATTCATAGCCTTATAGAGAGTGATTCCACCTCCTCTAAGTAAAATTTCTAGTGATGATTCCATCCCCATAGGTCTTATTCCTTTAGGACTATAGCACCCAACATGGACTATAACACCAAACCCTAGGGTGTCCATTTTTGAAACTCTTGTCCAAGTGCATTTTTACCTATAATGGTCAATTTATTCTGGTTCTTATCCTCCTTATCAACCTAACATGAATACATTCAACCCATGACCAATATATCCATATAAAATCCCATTCAAAATTCATATAGAAGTTGTCAACAATTATTACAAAGAAAGAAAGAATTATTACAAGTAAAACCACTAAGTTAATCTTCCCTATTCTCTGCATACAACTAGCTAATACTACTACAAGCTTATTTAAATCCTTACACCAATCCCTAGCTACCTCAATCACATCCAATTTATAGTTTTGCATATTCATACACACTATTGCACAAAGCACATCAAGTGGGAGAACTACATATTGATTGATCCCTCTTTAGAGTATTGGTATGTAGGCAGTGTGCCCACACAAGGGGTGTGGATACATGTTCAATACATCTTACACACACTAATCCCACTCTTTATAAAATTTTGTTAAAGCATAATAAATTTTAGGGTTTGAAGACTGAATCATCTCTATAATGATTTTCATGGACATCCAATAGTCAAAATTTCATAGGAAGGCTCACATGGAGACAAAGAGCAAAACCCAAAAATCTCATATATCCTAGACAATAGTGGTAGAAGAAGACTATAACACCAAACCTAAGGGTGTCCTATATAGGCACTCTTGACATTTCAAAAAATGAAGGCTAGATCATAATTTTTGATAGTGTCCTAGTCTTATATAGTGAATTCCAGACTATGTCTCATTTGTATTAGTCTATTTCTAGCTAAATATTATTTTCTCTCCCTAGTTACTATTTTTAGAAAGGTTTATATTATAATCAAATTATACAAATTAGTAGATTAATTATTGCATATTTATTTACTAGTTTAATTAACTCAACCCATAACTAAATTAGGAATAATACTCCAATATTCCCCAAAAAGTTAAATCATAGGTATAGTCTAATTTAAAGACTAGATCACCAACACTAAAAGTGTCAAGTTTAACCTTTTTTTAAATGTCTCTTGGTGATACAAGCCTTTTATAAGTGATTATGTTATAAATAGGTTAAATGGTGTTCATTGAGAAGATTAATAGCATGAAGTTGAGATTCACATAATTCCTCATTGAGAAAGGTATCATGAAGAGATATATGTAAGGAGGGAATCTCAAATTTTAATGGTAGGAAAGACTTGGAACCATAGACTAGAAAGAATGGATTTGCCCCAATGGCAATATGAATGCTAGTATGATAGGCCCAAAGTGTAGGATATAAATTAAGATGCCAATATGTGTAAGTTTCATAGATGGTTTTTTGAAGAATTTTATTTGTGGCTTTGGCTTGGTCATTTCACTTTAGATGACAAAGTGTGGAATATTTGTCAGATATTTTGAATTTACAACATAATTACTTCATGTCCTTGTTATTGAAATTTATAATAATATCATAAATGATAGTATGCAAAACTCCAAAATGAAAAAAGATTTGGTTAAGGATAAATTTAGAGATAGTAGTTATCATGACATTGATGAGAGGCATGGATTCTACCCATTTTATAAAATATCTAGTAACTATGATGATAAAAGCATGTCCATCTTGTGACTTAGGTAGTTTGTTGATCAGATCTAATCCCCACATAGAAAATGACCAAGGAAATTCCACATTTTGTAGCTTGACTAGTGATGAATGGATTAGATCATCATGGAGATGTAAAGGACTACACTTTTTAGAGAAATTGATAACATCCTTTTTGACAGTAGGTCAAAATTATCCCATAGATAGGAATTTTTGTATTGTAGCATGTCTACTATAGTGAGAACCATAAACACCCCAATGTTCTTGTTCAAGAAGAGGAAGGACCTATTTTTTAATTATATAGAGGATTACAGTACCTTCAACATTATGATAATAAAGGGTATGATATTTAAAGACATATTTAAAATCTTCTTTTTAAATTCTAGTCTTTTTGTAAGAGTCTATGTTGAGAGGATAAGTTTGATGTTTAAGAAATTGGATAATGCCTTTATGTTATTGGCTTTGTCAAATGGTAATAGCCTCAATTTGATAGATAAAAAAATCTTGTATTTGGATAGAAAATGGGAAATTTCTTATTTGAATAATAAATTGAGAATCACTAAGAAATTTATATAGATGAAATAAGGATGCTGAATAAGCATGAGATTCAATGATAGAGTTATGATTTATTGTAATGGGCTCACTAAGAAAAGATAGAAACTCTTTAAAAATGGTAGTGGACATTTGATGATAAGTGATAAGATTTTCACTTTTACATTGATAATCACCATTAACCTAATATTAGATAAGTTGGGAGTCACCCAAAGCCTAAAAAATGGAATATATAAGTCAAGGGTTGATTTCATGCCTAAGATTAATGCCTCATATTATTATATGTTATTAGTGACATAAAATGTGAGCCATAATGACAAAGGGATTATTTTACCATGAGAACTAGTTAGAATTCAACTTTCCCCATCTCTTTGGAGACATTTGGTGCCATCAAAGTGTAAGATCTGTGTGTCTTTGTATAAATTGACATTGATTTTGTGAAGTTATTGAATAAATAATTTGGATTTAGTAGTATCAGGAATGTCATAGGTATCTTCTTGATTAATTTATTCTAAAGCAATAGTAAAATTTTGAAATTAATCTTTAAGAGAGATATCTTAGTTGAGACCTTTAATATAAAGAATGCTATGATTGAGAAGACTATCTTGAAGATTATTGGTAGCAAGTATGGGTACCACTAAAATTTAGTCACTAATGACTTACCCTTTGACATATTTTTACATGATAATTCAAAGATTAAATTCCATTAAGAGAATCATCCACTTACCAGTTATATCTCCTGGTGGAAAGGATTTGGATAAAAAGTGATGAAGTGGGTTGGAATGAACTATGACAAAAGTTGTTTGATATAGCATGTAGTGATGAAAATTTTTAGCTAAAAAATATATAACAAGGCAATCACATTGTAATTTGGTATAATTTTTTTGTAATCGATGAGGCTCATCTAATATAGTAAATATCATACTCTTTTCTAGTATTATCTTCTTATGGAATAATTTCCCCAACTAATAATTTTAATGCAGAAAGTGTCACTTGATGGGTCATACTACTGCTCGTTGTATGGCTATGAAATCTAAGTCTAGATGACCACCTTCTTGGTGGTCTAAGGCTTCTTCCGAACATTACGTGGTTAAACAACTAGAGGAAGATCTGGCTGATTCTAAGAATGAAGATAATATCCATTCTGAGTTGATGATTGAGGAGGATTCGCAGGTGAAATATTCCATAGATGGTCTTGTGGAGATTGGGAATAATGATCATTCTAAGCCAGTTGTTGAGGAGGCTTTGGTCTCTCCCCCTGTTGTGGAGGAACTACCTAGGAGCCAAAATGTGGCTAGTTTTCAAAAGGATGTTGCTGAGTCATCTGTGTCCCCTAGGCTTCATGGATCACTATCTTCTGAGGTATGGATGAGTAAGGTAGCAAAGGTAGAGGATGGATGGACAGCTATTAAGAGGAAGAAGTCTAAGCCTTTGGTCCCCCCTCTAGATATGAATCTTTGGTTGTGTAAAAAATAAATTATTTTTATAACCTCATTTGTATGGGAGGTTGTAGGATGCTAATCCTATTTGTAGACGGTCCGTTCTATGTTGTGTCAGCTATTTCATCAGGGCTTTTCTGCTATTCTCAAGTTTCTGTTTAACCTGGTTTGGTTTTTTCCAGTTTTGGGTTCCTTTTTTGAAAATTGGTTGTGCTTAATGGTTTATCTCTTTTTTGATGTTAAGGGTTTCGGGGTCCCTTCAAAACCTATTTTTACCTTAATCTAAAACATAAGTGTATAAAATTAAGGGAAAATCATTGGAAGGTGGATGAAGGGTAGGTAGATGGAGAATTGATTATTTTATGTTGTGAAATGAATTTTGACAAGGATTAGTCCATTCTAAATCATTACCATTCTTAATAATGGAATTAATATAATAGATGTGATAATCCATTTTGGGGATGAATCATAAAATTTCACCAAGCTTATCAAGGTAAGTATGAATGTTTGGAATGGAAAAAGGAATAGGCATGATGGCTATAGAACTAATTTCAATAGGATCCACATCAATACCATGAAGAGAGACTAAGAACCCTAAAAATTTACTAGATGTAATACAAAAAACACTTATTGATGGGTTAACTTTAACTTTGTAATTGATTAATCTATCAAATATGATGGATAGATTATAAATATGGGGAGGTTTATTATCCATGTTTGTCAAATGATGTTATAGTTACATCATTTGAGAGTTTATAAACATTTGCATAATGTTCATTTATTGCACTATCTATGCAAGAATTTGATGTGTATCAATTAGTAGGTTAGTGTTGGTAAGGAGATTCCCCAAATTGGTATTAGGGGTAGGGATGATAGGTGGTCGATTTCTTATGGGGTCATTTATTAATCTTGTATCAATTTACCTCATAGTATGGTAATATAATTCAAGGTTGAAGTTATCTTGATAAGTATGAAAAATATATGATCCACCAATCTCATCTATTAGAGTGATTTAAACCATGTTGCAATTGAAAGATTGAGGAAAAGAGCTGATCCAAGAGTGAGGATCCTATTGGGTAGTGAAGGTAGGAATAAAATTACATCCCATATAGCATATAAATGGATTCAAGTTGTCCAAAATTATCTTGATAAGGTATTTCATGAATTCTTTAAGAAAGCATATGATATTAGGAAACAAGGAGGAAAAATGGGGAAAAAGTCAACTATACATAGAATAATATCAGCTAACAGGTATATGGTTGATTGAATCAACAGAGTCTATGAAAAATGTTGATAGAACATGATGTGAAAGATATATTCAAATTGGCCAATTATCTTTTGAAAATGATAAAATTGAAATAGGATATAAATATACACAATCATATGGGTTGACTATGGACTAAACATGAATAAATGAAACATAGTGAAAATGAGGACACAATCAGATAGACTAACTATGTACTGCAAGATAGGAAATAAGATAGGTTGATAAGATACACAATTAGATAAGTTGACTATGTATTCAAGGTGGAATAAGATGAACTATCTATAAGTCACTATGTTGATAGGGATGACAATGTTTTAAAAATAGAGATTTTTTTTACAAGATAATATTTAAAAAATTAAATAAATCATAAAATCAATTGTATCAATGTGATTGATCCAAATGAGCACACAACACAAACCTTGCATTAACATTTGATAATGCAAGGTTTGTAATACAAAATATAATGATCAGAGAATATGCATCAACTTGAATGCAAATTCTAACTAATTGGCAAATCATAAATGTTTATAAGTTATAATAAAATTTGAAATTAATGTGATGGGGAGTCGGTTGTAAGAGGTAACTAGAAAGCAATGATGGATAGGTTTTTTGTAGTTTAGGATGAAATGGATCTATATTGGTGACTGTACTAGTTTTTTATTGGACCTACCCTATTAATTCAAAATACTATAATGGTATGTGTGTTAGATTATTTTAAAATATATATCATCAACCAAATTTTTATACATGTCTAGAAAATAAAGTTGGCTTCCCCCTTGGTGATGAAATCCAAGTAGGTAGGCCTTGGTAAGAAAAACGTTTAATGATTTTTTGTGTAAAGTGATTTGGAAGTGTGTGAAAAAGATAAAAATTGTGTGAATAAATAATTAATTTGAAGAAAAACCTAATTAATATATGTTTCTAGTCTAATCATTCAATCAAATGAAATGAAAAGTAAACTAATTATTAGTAGAAATAGGTTAATTCCTTTAACTATGAAGAGTAAAAAGTTAGTTTAGGTGACACTATATGCAAATAATGTAGAATAGAGTCAATAGGATTGGCACTATTCTACATAAGCAACATTTAAAATAACATAGTTAAACATGTCAAATATTTATTATATATATAAGACAGGCTACAAAAATATGTTGATCTAGTTGATTGAGTTTTTTGTAAGGTTATAGTTTTATAGACTACAAAATTATGTAAAAAATTACTTTAAATCAAAAACTAAAATGACAGAGAAGGCAATATTGAACCTAGGTGGTTTTGAACATGATTAGTTTGTAATATTTTATGTTTTGGTACTTAATTTATGATTTAAATATTCTAAAAATATATTTGACTAGATTGATGGATTTTATAGAACCTTTGTGATAAAAAATAATGTGCAAAAAAATTTAATTAGCTCGACTATGTATGCAAACTTGTATGCTAAAAAAGAACTATGAGTAGAGTCAACTAGTTTGACTATGTATGAAATCTTATGACTAAATAATAAGACTATGTTGATTTTATTGATCTAGTCACATGTATTTGGATAAGACCTACATGGATAAAATATAGTCATTTTGAGGTGATCATATGTTAACCCTACAAATAGACTATTAAAACTATACTGATGGGTTTGATACAATACTATAAATATGAAAATATATAATATGATGAGAAAATAAATACATGAAAGAAAATCTATAAGGGTTTATTTAAGTCAAGTTCACCAGAATATATATGAAAAAAAATGTAGCTAACCTATTAATCAATTCTAGCTCGGATAAGTTAAATGATATCTACACTTCCTTTTAGATAGGTAGGGTCATGAACAAGATGGATCTTCTAGACCTAACCAATGGATATGTTACCACAATAACATCATTGGAGAGGGTTCCAATGCCTCTAGTTGAGAAACACTATAAAATAACCCTAGATAGGTCCTATGTTTTCATATTCTCTAATTAAATGCAAAGTAAAGTAAAATCTAATTGAGTGCTCACCAAATATTATGACACAAAGTGGGGGTAATAAACATAAAAATTAAACATGCATATAATAATTATAATTAATATATATATATATATATATATATATATATAACTCTAATTCATGGAGAGAGAAATATATTTATAAGTTATTACTTATGCTACTTCTATATACTAAAATAGAAGAGTAAAGTTAGAGATATTTACCTTGAAGATCAACCTATCAAGACTCAATCTCTTAGTTAGACAAAATTGGTTCACAAGAGGTTGTTTTGATTCCTAAGAATCTCTAAGAAAGGCATAAACATCCAACACTTTTTTGCAAGTTAATATTCTTCTCCAAGCATAAACCCTAACCAATAACTCCTCAAGTAGAATAGTCAAAGAGTAGATTCTAAATAAGTGCAAATGAATAATTAACTCTATTGTCTCTCTAACAAATGGTGAAAAGAATATATATACATATATATATATATATATATATATATATATATAAATCTCTCCCTAAACATTTCTAAAATTTAAGCCAATAGAGTAGGCCCAATTTGACTATGTATCCTTATTTGATAAAAATAAGTTAGGTCCTCATCTAGGTCATCTAAGGCTTTCCTAGATTAGTAACAAGAAAATATCAATTAGGATATGAGGTCAACCTAGGCTAACATTGTTTGGTAAATGTTAAAAAAAAATAGGCTTAACTAGGGGATAGATAAGGTTTTTACTTTCTTGGAGGTGTGTTTAATGGAGGTCTCAAATCATATGGAAATGTATAAGATAAGGTTATGTAGATAACAACTGGTGGTATAGGGGACAACAATCTTGCAAAGCACCAATGGTCTACAAACCCGATTGTTGGTGCACCCTTTAAGGTGTGTAGTTATATAGATTGAGAATGAATAGGTTCCTACAAGAGAGCAAGTATTAGTAATTGGTTATGTTTGAAAATATTATGTGTATACACATTATTTGTGGATATTGGATTTATGTAACAT
>JARHVA010004155.1:722500-820000 GCA_037957365.1 Torreya grandis
TGTTGAAGATATATTTGAAGTGCTTCTCAATATGTGTAAATTTTTTTCTCACCTTGACACTTTGTGATAAGCATTAGAGTTTATTTTTTGTTTTTTTTATAGAGATCTATTGTGTTCAAGATCTATGTGAAGCATTATTCAAATCTAACTTTGGCATCAAAAATTTGGTAGAATATTGAGTTTTACAGTAAGTGGCATTTTTTTAAAGTGTGGTACTACAAGATCTACACTTAGCATTGAAGGCATCTTTCCTCTTTCCTTTAGATCTACCTCTTTTGAGTGAAGCATTGAAATTTGATGGAATACAACTTATATCTTGACATTTAGCATCATTAGCATTAGGTATTTATTTAAATTCTATGTTTGAATTTTTTAAATCTGTGTTATAGTTTTGAAGGTTAGCATTAAAAACTATGGAGATAGGCATTAAAATTCTAATATTAGAACTTATAATCTCATTTTTAGTTCTAATCTTTTCATTAAAATATTCTCTTTGGCACTAGAGAAGGAGGTTTGGAATTAGAAATACCATAATTTTGATTTTTTTCTACAAATATACTCAAAGGCATAACTCTCCATGTAAAGGTGCTTTGTCTCAGGTGTTTTGTTCTACAAAGAGATCAAAAGCATTCAATATTTGTTGAACTAAGGCCCTTTAAGGGATCTAGAGTAAAAATAAATAGTATTCTCCCTTTTTTCTCATAAAAATAAGCTTTTGTAATCTTTTTTTATTTTACAAGATTGATTTTTTACCTCAAGAGGAATTCCAACTTACTTGCATGCATATAGGGGTCATCTTATTGGTTATTTTTCACTTATGTTGGCATTTTTTGGTTTGTGGTAAAATTTTTGTTCTAATGAGTAGTTGCACAACTATGTTCCTTTTCATTTTGGTTATTAAAACTAGTTTGTAGTGTTTTTAAATTATTTTGACCTAATTTTATGGGAAATCATAACACTTGTATCTTTTGAACCATAACTCAAAATTGAGTTCTATTTTCTTTAAAAGTGCATGATTTTTTATTCTCTATCCATTGGTGTCATTAAATTGTAAAAACATACTATTTTATAAAGAATCAAAATTGGGGGGGGTGGGGGAGGGAGGTCCTATAATACAATCTTTTGAGGGGTTGTCTCAGTTCCAATTTTTTGTACCCTTTGCAATTTTTCTACTCTTGGTGATTAATTAGCATAGATTTTACTTTTGGTGTTAACCATTTTGATATTTTGACTACACATAATTACCACAGATTAATACCTCAAATGGAAACAATCATAAAGTGCAAAGGATTATGATCCCTAATGAAGGAACCACAATCACAATTCACACAAAAAATTTAAAATTTTCAACATTAGTGTAAGTTTGAATAATGTATACACTTGACTTGGGGATATGTGAGTGATAGTCTCTTCTTTAATTTTTATGGTTGTGATTCTTCATTTAAATTGTGAACTAAGTTAAAAGTGTTGTTTGGGAAATTTAGCCACACGAGAGCGATGTATCTTGCAGTGGATCTTACTTCACTAAATCTAGAAGACCTTGGTTTTATTATAAATTATATTACAAATTTTAAGCATTTATTTAAATAGTTGAAGGGGAGTGGTCAAGATAAAAGGGATGAAGAGTGTGTATACTTAATCTTATCTAAGTTGATTGGTCCATTCCAAATCTTTGCTTCTACCCTTTTCTCTAGTATAGATGCATTAGGTACCACATTCAAGACACCAAATTTAGAGTTGTTTTGTGAGAGACTCACTAGGGATGAATCGAATTGGTATAACATTAAGTCTTCCACCTCTCAAAAATCATTAGTGGCCTCACATCCTATATCTAAGGGAAAATCTAAGGGTAAGAATAAAAACACTCCTCTTACACCTCAAAATGCACCTAATCCCACCAAAACTACTTCATCTAAACCCAAACCATCTTTTAAATCCAAGAATAAGTCTAACATATCTCACTCCTATTGTGTGGGGACTAGCCATGATGAGTCTAGGTGTTTCAATAGAATGCAATACCTAGAGGATGTTGTTAGGAAACACAAGATCTCTATCTCCACTCTTTTGTCATATCATGAGAATGGGAAAGCACTTAATGTTGTCAAAAGATCAAAGTTACCTATTTTAGATAGTTGGGCTCTATATTTTAATCTTCACAATATATTACTTCTACCAAGAAGTCATTTATATCTCTTGGTCTGAGTTATAATTCAACCAATGAGGTTGGATATTATTCTTTCATTTTTGTCAAGGGGAAGGGTGACATACATATATATGGTGGCCACATTAATGATGCATTATATTTTCTAGAAATCACCATTGATCTACTTTTAGTGTATAAGATTTTCTATTCTAATCAAGGCAAGATAATGATTTTCATATAATAAGGTGTTGAAGTTTGAGATTTTTGAGATCCACATACACTCATTACACAAGGTGTTGTCGATCATATTTCTCAACTTTACTATTTTGAGGGTTTTGATGATACTCCTCCTTTAAGTACATGTTTATTTTCTCATGTAGATTATAATAGTTAGATTTGACATGAAAAATTTGGACACCTCAACTATAGATATTTGAAGGATTTGATCACTCACAGTATGGTAGAGGGTCTTCCTATAGTTTTATATCTTGATGGAGTCTACCCCAATTGTCCATTAAGGGAAACAACATTAAGATCCATTTCTTAAGGGCATGCCCATGAGATCTTCTTCACCACTTGAGCTTGTGCATAGTGATTTTATGGTCTTTCTTACTCCTTTCAATGGAGTTAAGTATGTGCTTACCTTCACTAAAATTTTATCAAATTGTACTTGGGTTAATTTCCTTAAGTACAAGAGTGATGTCTTTTCTCACTTTAAAGTATTTAATGATTTGGCCAATAAGAAGTCATTGAGTTGCATCAAAAAACTTCATATAGATAATGGGGGTGAGTAATTCAATTTAGAGTTCACTAGTTTTTTAGTAACACATGGTATTATTCACCAACATTATATTACACATACTCCACAATAGAATGGCTTAGTAGAGAGGAAGAACTAGAGTCTAAAGGAGATGACTAACTACATGATGCATTCATCTTATTTACCTCCTATCTATTGGTAAAAGGTAATTAATTGTGTAAACTATATTTAGAACCACACACCACATCGATCACTTGAGAATATGACTCTAGAGAAGGTTTGGTCTAGATCCAAGACTAATGTCTCATTTTTATGAGTCTTTGGGAGACTTGATTGGGAATTTATAGAAAAGAAGAAAAGGAAAGCATTGGATAAGAAGATAAAACCTTTTAGTTTCTTAAGGTATTGTGAGGAAATGATATCTCACCATATTTTAGACCCTGATACTCATGATTTTCATTTTCAAACTAATGTATAGTTTGATTAACATTGTACATCTCATGAGTCTTTATATTCTTTCATGACTTGTTATTATTCTTTCCATGATTCACCTCCTCTCAAGGATTCATTCTTTGAGGATCCAATTTAGGATATTCCTAAGGAGGTCAAAAAGGATGAGAATCTTATTCACACTAATGTTGTCATTATGCCTAGTGGTCTCATATGATAATTAATGAGGCAACACCATTCATACATGTTTTCCCACCTACTCAACATCATCTTACACATTATATGGGTATTAGACTTTTATGTCAAGCATTCTTTGGGGATCCATAATATTTATCATAATCTCATGGGATACAAGACTCGCATGATGTGATGACATATGAGTATTTTTCATTGATGAATAATCACACTTGGTATTTGGTCACTCTTCCTAAGGGAAGAAGGTTGGTTAGCTGCAAATGGATTTACCTTACCAACTATGTAGTTTATGAGTCCATTGACAAGTATAAGGCATGTCTTGTTCTAAAGTTATTTTTTCAAGTTAAAGGTATTGACTACTCTAAGAATTTTGTGCTCATTTCCAAGATGGATTCTATTTTCCTTGTACTTTCTCTTGCTACGTCATAAGGTTGGCCAATATATCAGATGGACATTAAGAGTCTTTTCTTGCATGGAGAATTATATGAGGAAATATATATGGAGCAACCTGCTAGGTTTATTCATGATTATTCTCTTGTTTGTTGACTTAGGAGGTCTCTTTATGAGCTCAAATAGGCCCCTTGAGCTTGGTATGACAAGATGGATTCATTTATTCTCTCCACTAGCTTTTATCATTACCACTTTGATCTTATAGTGTATATTCATCATATTCAAGAGGACATTGTTATTCTAGTCTTATGTGCTGAGAATTTGCTTCTCATAAGTAGATCCTCATCATATATTCAAACTATTCAATAGGCACTTTTATCATAGTTTGACATGATAGATCTTGGCCTTATTTATTTCTTCCTTGGTCTACATATTTCATAGGCAGATATATAGGGGTCTATTTATGTCATCAGAAGCACAATGTTTATCTACTTTAGCATTTTGGCATGGCTTATTCTAATCCAAGACCTCATTTTAAGTTTAGAGTGACTCTCATTACCTATTTTACTAATCCACTTTGTGATCCTACATTTTATAGGTAGATGGTAAGGAGTTTTATGTATTTGACCCATACTCACCATGAAATTTCATTTGTAGTTGGGCTTGTATCTAGGTTTACACATGACCCTCATTATAGTCATTAGTAGACTACAAAGAGGATTTTGTGAGGAACTACTCATCTTAAATTACATTATACTAGGGATTATACTAATTTGATTAGATATAGTGATTCATATTAGGTAGGTTATCTTGATGATAGGCATTCAACTTCTGGATACATATTTTATCTTGGTTCTTCACCTATTAATTTGTTATACAAGAAGCAATAGGCTATTTCACTTTCATCTATAGAGAGTAAGTACAAGGTAAAATTTATAGTGATTCAATACGTACATATATCTCGCAACCCAATTGAGGATTAGTGGACCAAACACATTAAGGTACATATTCAATTCATTCATCATCACATTTAGGATGGAATTCTTATATTCGAGTACATTATGATTTAGCAATAAGTTTCAAACATCTTAAATAAGCCTTTTGCATCACCTCATTTTGTTGAGTTACATGACATGTTTGGGATTTTAAAATTTGTCCTTGGGGGGTGTCCATGAGGACATATTCTATCTTCATTTCATGGATACATATTATACATGAGTACCTTATCAAGCCTAGTTTCTAAGACTCATAATGTGGATATGCAACTATTTATTTTTTGGCTTTTTTTATCCCCTAGCTTTTATTGAGGGGGAGGGGGGGCATGTTAGATTATGTATTTCATGTGTATTTCTCACATTTTATATTGTCTTAGCTATATATTTTCTCATCATTTGATAAGGAGTGATAGTCCATAACCTAGATCTGAATGCACCAGAGTAAGGGTAATGACAAACCCATAAACATCTAGGTGGTTACATTATATTTCAGCATATATTCTATATTGGACAACTGTATCCAATTAAGATACTAGCATCAATGAAAATATACAAGGTTGATATAGGTTTCCAAGGCTAAAAAGGCACAAAATATAGAATTTAGTGATTTTTATAGAATATGGTTCTAATCTATTCCCTACATGTTCTAGATCTATATATGTATTACCATTAAAACTAGCTATGTATCTTATTTTTTTGTCATTGTAATATCAAGCATAGTTGTACTTTCCATTTTTATCATATCTCAGCACAATAAAGTCAATATAGGTTATATATAAGTTTTATATTTAATTATCTTATTATAGATTGATTTATCACCATTATGCTTATTCATTTTCATATTTTTAACATATTTACCCATAAAAAGATCCACATCCAAATTAGGGCTAAACATTTGGTGAACTTGACAAGATTTACAAATAAGGGGAAATAGAAAGATTCATTGGGTTTATTTTTCATTCTTATTACTTATGGGATTCATTAATGTCCTTAAAAAAGTATGGGTTTTACCCCATATTTAATTACACTCCTTTACATTGGGAATATTTTGGTTATATGAAATGGAAGTTAAAATAGATCCAAATCAACATGCTATTTTTTTTCTCAAGAAGGAAAATTGATTCATATTATAAATTATAACATTGTTTCTTCTAGTCCACATGTAAAACATGAGGAGGAACATGACATGTACCATTTTAACCTATCCAACCATGATCTAATAAATGAAAATATCCAACTTAATATTGTGAGCTATCATAAATTCCAAATATATACCAAAAAATAAAAACATATTTTTGGAATCTACATATTTTATTGGCTCCCTTTAATCTATGTGTTAGTTTCCTATTTATACATATCATTTAAGTTACTTCTAGCATACATAAATACATGATCAAGGAACTTTTATATGTTGGGCTTTCCCTCCAATAATGTCACTGGGATGTTTGGGGAATCCACCTCTATGATCATAATACATCTAGGTTATTTCATTCTATGATAATTTTACATTATCATTTTTGATCTTATATATGTACTTACACATGCCTTTGTCCATTCTTGTATATTCTACAATGTACTTGATATGGCTATATACTTGAAGTTTCTTGCTAACACATTTTATCCATGGGCTATTGTGATAGTTTTATATTGCTTCCTTATGTTTTCATATATGCTCTTTCTTGCATGCCTTTCCTTGTTATTGTCTTTTTTGTTAATCATTTTAACATTCTCTATTATTTACAACCACTATGCCTTTGTTTTCCTATTTGAAATTTGAATATGTTATTGATTATTTCATGGACATTTGAATATGTCATTCTTTATTTTTTGGACATTTGATTAAGTCTTATCTATTTGATTATGTGGCATTTGAACATGAGAATTTATTTTTATACCCTTCGACCATTGTCTTTTGACTTGATTTTGAGTGTTCTTATGTGTGTGATTGATTGATTATTGTTCTTCTATTATTACTTTATATATACTTCCACAATATTTATAATACATATCAGGCCTTCATGTGATCACATTATATGCACTTTAATGATACATTTACCTAATAATGTCCTTCTATATGATTCATGGTTCATTCATAATTATAGGGTTATCTTATCCTTTTGAATGTATGTAACTACCATTTTATATCTTTTCTAACCTAAAAGAGGGGCATATCAGTTAGGTCATGTCATAGATCCATGTCTTCCACATATTCATAATTTTAGATTTAGTGTAGGGAAGGTCATATAGATATAGATTCCATATGTTCACAATCTCATATTTGGTGGGGGTATGTCTTGGAAATATGTTATCCACACTTAGTATTCAACATCTATAGATTATAGTGGGGGCATGTTTTGGAAACATGTAATCCACATTGTGACTTATATTATATTAGGTATATTCTTTATAAGCATGTTATCCACACTTACACACTTTGAAATTGGAAAAATCATATAGTTATATGATTTAGATACACATTTGTGTTAGAATTATACACATTGGTATCATTATTATACATAGTTTTAGCATGCGACATATCTATGATGCATATGATATGAAATTTGTGCATAATATTGAAAAATAAAATTATTTTTAGATTCAAAACACTTTCAACAACTCTCACCACCCACAAAGTTAGACTTGTATGGACTATATTGAGATAATATACTACATTAATTATTTCACTTTTTAGTATGGTTGAGGTGATTAAATAACTCAATATTTATAAGTTTTTAGATTGGACTTGATTTTAAAATCCAACCTCACTAGTCTGATAGTGTGAGTTAACTTGGTTCACTTACACTCACTAGGTTATAAGTATGATTGGGTTGCATAATTGACCTAGTCTTAACTACTAGGTGGAAATCCACCTTTTCTCCAAGGTTGGGTGTATGGAACTTCTTATCTCTCTCTCTCTCTCTCTCTCTATATATATATATATATATATATACATATATATATATGTAATTTTTTAATTTATATTTATCCTAATCTCAATTTTTGTCATTCATAATAATACATCTTTCAATTGAAATTAGCAAAAGACAAGACTATTGGATCGATACACATGTGTGCTCCTAAACCTTACTCTATTTCAATTTAATTAGTTAAATACTTTAAATTTAAGATTATATACACTGATTATACATTATAACATGCTCTTGGTTGTATTTTAGTCACTATCAAAGCAATCAAGTTGGAATCAAGAAAATACATGGCGTGTTATATACACTCGGGTACATAATCCTTTCCTTTAAACTATAAATTACATTACTAGATTAAAAGGGGGAAGGTAAAAGATATTATGAATCATATATCACCTCATTATTTTAAACTTGGGGAACTCCAACTTTGGTTATTTCTCTTAGTTTTAGGCCTTTCATACTTCTGCATGTATTGCATTTTATCTCAATTTTGGCCCTTATCCTATCTCTTAGTCTAACTAGTATTATGTTGATGAACTAGGCCTTATATCTTTCCCAAAACTCTTAAAACATGCTTATTTTCTATATTTGTAAGTTTTAGACCTACACCTATTTTCCAACTACCTACATACTTGAGTTCCAATCAAACACCTATGTTGATGCAAGTGTCCTTACCTAATGTAAGTGTCTAATGCCCTAAATTCCTAAAATTTACAAATGAAATGTATCTTAATGGTTAGGCTAAATTATATTATGTGATATATTATACAAAGGATTGGTATGAACATAATATCATCCCTCATTCACTCCTCATGTAGCACAAACTAGATAAACTTATAAAAAATCATTCTTTCATGCATTCAAGTCAGTAAAACTTCCATATTTTCTAATGAATCTATATCTTTTATAGGAAAAAAACATAAGAAAGTCTAAATTAATAAAGGATAAACTCAAGATATATATTTTTCTTTTTGCAAACTAGGTCATTATTGTACTTTCTTATCACACATTGCATGATTCACACACAAGCCAACATGTAGGGGATAAAGATATAAGTTTGAGTCCCTATTTAGAGTATTATCTATGTAGGTAGTACCCATTAATATAGGGCTATTTGGGGTATCTTGACACCATGTTACCACTAACCCATTTTTTTTCACAAACAATATGAACATGGATAACTAGGGTTTGGTAATTTGACAAGGAGAAATAGTCCATGACATAGATTTGAATGCACCAAATCAAAGGTGACAACAAACCCAAAAGCATACAGGTTTTCTTATCATATTTAAGTATTTATTTCATATTATACACCTATATTTATTATAAACACTAGCATCAACATGAATGTACAAGTTTGATGCAAGGCTTTGAAGCTAAAAAGGCATAAAAGCTATAATTTGGCAACTCCTCTACAATACTCTTCTAGTATACTTCATGCATGTTATAGATATATATGTGTATTATCATCATAAATAACCATCTTATTTATTTTTCATTAAAATATCTATGAAAACTATACTTTCCATTTTTAGCATATTTTAGCATAATAAATTTATTATAGACTCTATCTAAGTTTTTCAATAAATTGGTCTATTATAGATCTATTTATCACCCTTTTGCTTACTAATTTCTATATTATTAACCCTATTTACCCATTAAATGATCTACATATAATTTAAGGTTAAACATTAGTATTAATAGATCTGGTATAATTAATGAGATAAGTGTAAACTAGAATGGAAATTATGAAAACCACACATTATCATGGAATTGAAGTAATACATGAAATAAATAGTAAGGTCATGAAATAAGAACTTGAATATCAAGAAGTGAAATAATAATTTTATGAATTCGAAGATCAATTAATATGGGTTTTTACCAAAATGATAGATAAACTAAAGTTAGCCCCTGTAAGTTATTTATAGTCATATAAAATGCAAAAATTAGTAAATTGAGCGTGGATAATGATACCCAATCCTTAAGTTCCTCTTGATTACTCTCTAGACCCTCTCAAGATTGTTTTCACTAATTCCCAATCATCTATGGCCTTTAAGACTTGACCCTAGCTAAGCTAGGACCCTCTCTTCATGACTAATCAATCCCCCTAGGTCCCATCTACTTAGGACAATAGTGCCAAAGTTGGACTGTAATTCTAGACCCTAGGGTGTACCCTTTTCAATGCTCTTGTCTAATAAAAATTTGAGCTTATTACCATTTTTCCTTGATTCCTCTTGTTCATTATGTCAACCTAGTTTGGTTTCATCTAACCTATGACCAATATATCCCTATAAAATCCAATTCAAATATCATTTGGAAAGGGTTAGAAAATACCATTCAAGGAAGCAAGAAAATAACCAATACCACTTAATAAATATTACCTATTAACTGCATATAGCCACCCTATACACTTTCAAGATAATTTAGGTCCTTACACCATTCCCTAGTCATCTGAAGCATACACAATTTTATAATTTCTTGAATTTCATTACTATTTCACCAAACACTCTTAAAGGGTGAACTACATATGGCTTGATCCCTCTTCAAAGTATTGGTATGTAGGAAATATGCCTACACATGGGGTGTGAAGGACAACACACTCTAAACCATTTTCCCCATTCGTCAAAGTTTTATTTAATTGAGTAAAATATACATTCACACAAATAATCATATCTATAGGAATCTCTATTGATAATGAGGACCTAAAAATTGGTACATAGACTAACACTGACCAAGCAAACAAAACCCAAAAAGTTTAGATCCCGAGGACAAAAATGTTGAGGAAGGTCTATAGCACCAAAGTCTAAGGTGTCTAGTTCTATCATTCCTATCTAATTGACAAATAAATTATAGGATCCTATTTTTGATAGTGTCCCAACCCTACACACAAATTTCTAGACCCTATCTCAGTTTGAATAGTCCAAAATAGGCTAATTTTAATTTTCACTCTCTTACTACTATTTTTAGAAAAGGTCTAATTTCTATTCAATTTCACAAATTAGTGGCTTTAAATAGGAATATTATTTACTAATTTATCCTACTCAAACTTGTTTATTAAATAGTAATAAAACTCCATTATTCCCAAAAATAACAAATCATTATTTTGAAATTTTGAGTCTTAAAGAGATCATTAACTTGATCACTAAGTTAGAGAAATAATATTAGTATGAAAGTATGGAAGATCCTAATAATTTTATTTTTTTTGGTGTAAATTTTAAAGTTCATGAATCTTTATCATGGTAACATATGTAAAATGATAGATTGCATAAAGGCAAAGAAAATATTAGTACATGGAATAGATGTGTTGCTAAGATGAAAGTTTAATTCATTCATGCAGATTATAAAATGAGTTTTTTCAATAAAATTCAAAACTTATGTCATACGGAAATGAGTATCAATAATACATTAAGGAGTATTATATAGTTTCCATTAGAGTGGGTCATTTTGAATATAATGTTTAGAATATATGGATTGCACATGAAAATGTATTATGAGTTTGGTATAATCATATTGTGATCTATTAAAGAAGCTTATAAGTGTGTGATAAATGTAGGTGGGAACTTATCATGCAAACATAAATTAATATCATGAGGAAGAGGAATATTCACATGTGGATGTGGAATTGGAAGTGGTTATTTTGTTTAAATACAAGAGGATCAGGAATATACTTCACAAAATTATGATATTAATAACTAGAGTGGTAAACATAATTTCAATGATATAGGATCCTATGGATGAGGTAGAGATCATGGATTCAATGGAAAATGTTTAAGATGTGGTGAGACTAGACACAAACCAATTGAGTGTCATTGTATACATACTAAAGGAAATATAAGGATTGATGTAAGTGATCATATTACATAGGTAGGTGAAGAAAGTGTTACATATATTAATAAAATAGATGAACTAGAGATTGAAGAAGTTCTCATGATGAAAAGAGTATTGTTGAAGATTAAAAAAGAGGAAAATAGTCATTGTTTTATTTATTTAAGGAGATTATATGTTTAATTATTAAGTAATAAAGGTCTAAATTAATGGGAAAATCCTAGTTTAATGCAATGAAATATAGGTTTTTTCCAATTTGGTCAACTTAATTCACATAGGAAAGAGAAGACAAAGAAAGATTAACTTCGCTTATTTTGAGCTGAAATAGATGATGCAAAATCTAAAAATTACTATGTAGGGATGGTAGACTATCATAAATAGGACCTAGAACTCTATTTTTTGGATTGGATAGGATCACAAAACATAGGACACCCTATTAATTGGTGTTATAGTCTAATTTTGGTGATGTCCTAGTGGTATTGCTTTTTTGGGTTCTGTTTGGCAGCCTTGTGACACCCTATTAGTGAAATATTGAAGCTCAACACGGTGTAGATCTCACTGTGTGTCATCTTCTATCTGAAGTAATATATTATCATTCATACATAGAAACAAAAAAGGAAATCAAAATACAAGGCGGGGGGGGGGGGGGAATTGGGTTGTGGGTAGAATGATCTCATAGTCAAGAATCATTATTGTTCTAATTGCTTCCTACATTAACCCTCCTACCAAGGGTCTCATATCTGATGTATTTCTCCCTTAGTTAACATGCATAATAAATGTACACTATTGATGAAAGAATGAATTTCACCTATGCCTTTCCTTTATCAAGCATGCAAATCTATGTCTGATGTATAGAAGTTGAGCTGTACTATTAATTGATTTTATTAAGTCTCATGTGCCAAAATAGTAAGTGTTAGATATAAAATGCCTTGTGTAGTCCTTTATAAAAGAGACTAATTATTTAAAGTATGGGATATTTATTTGCATTTGTAAGACATTGAGAAACTTAGACATGAATCAAACAAAAGGGGTAAGACTCATCCTATGGAAGAAATTCACTGTTGGGTCGAAAATTGGGCTTGGACAAAAACAACAGAAATTGGACACCCTAGATTTTTAGCATTGTATTTCTATTTGAGCATTATTTTCTAGGGGATGTGAGACCTAGGATAATATGTCTAGACCTCAAATATGTTTTTGGGCCTAAAATGATTAAGTCTGAAGTTGTATGAATGTTGGAGAATAAGCGTAAAGATGTCTAGGGAATCTAGAAAGACCAATACAAGTCAAATGAGAGGACATGGATAAATGTGAATAAAATTTCATATTATCCAGTTTGAGTCTCCTATGAAAGGAATGTGAAAAGACATAATATGTGTGTTTCCTTGACCAATTTAGGGTGTATACATTTTCACCCTTTTAATCTTGTGATGCAATGAAATGATGTACTAGAGTAAAAGAAAGAAATAAGATGCTTACCTGAACTTACCTAAGTGATAATAAGTGTGTAGAAGAAAAGGGTCCAACTTCCTATCTAGGGAAGTGGATGAAGAACTTGAAATAATACTAGGATAAATAAGGAACCCTATAATATATGCCCCTTATACTAAATTTGAATAATGCCTAGAGAAAGAAGGAATCCCTATAATAGATGCCTCTTATATTGAATCTGAATACTACATAGAGAAAGAAGAAATCCTTGTAGTAGATGCCCCATGTATTGAATCTAAATATTTTGAACTAGATTTGAGAACTGTTCAAAGGTCCAAAACCAATGCCTATCTTTTGTCCCACATAAACTCTTTGGTATGAGTCTGAGTAATATTATGGACTAATCACTATAGATGATCATATGGTCCAGCTTGGTGACAACTTGAGTAATACTTGGGTGTAAACCAAAAATGTTGGTAAATGTGTGAGAAGAACATGGTATGTCCTACCATCCTAATCTATATAATATTAAAAGATGAAAGACATAAACACTTGTGTCATGCCCCCAAATCTGGTATGTGAGCGATGCATCTAGATTATCTAGAAATCTATATAGCCATTGTGATATGATCTATTGTGTTATGTCCCATGTATAAAATTGGAGATCAAAATAATGTGCCCTACATAATACCTATAATTTTTTATCTAGTCTATAACTATGTCGTGATGTATGAATATTTATGTGTGAGTTTTGTAATAATGTACATGCCCTTAAATCTGGTATCTAGATAGTTTGTATATCTATAAATTGAAGGTGTATCCCTTAGAATGACCTAAGTAATGCTGAGTGACCTAATGTAATCTAAATGACTATATAATCTTGACCAATCTGAGTTGAGTAATGCTAAGTGACCTAATGTGATATGAACCACTTTATAATATTGACCAGTCTGAGCTAAGTAATGCTAATAACCTGAATATTGGAGGTGTAAAAACCATACTGAATGACTCATGTAGTCTAAATCACTATATGTTTTGGCTGATTTGAGATTTATCTAATAATTTGACTACTATAGGTGTGAGAAACATGGTGTATCCATTTATGAGAGTAGATAGATGTGTTGGATAAGTTTAGGAATATGAATAGTAGGAATGATGGCCCCCTTCTAGGGAGAGGGACAAGATTTTTAATGATGGAGGTTGAGCTAAAAATGATGAGTAGTGGTGGCATGTATAAGAACTAAGTTGGTATGTATTGAATTTATTAAGAGCCTAGTGTTGAATTGGTGGAATTGAATTACTAGAAGTGAAAGGTGTCTTTGATTAATTGTTTGAATAGGTTGGTTTGCTCAGATGTTTTGAATGAGTGTTGATTGGTGGGAACCAATTGGTATGCCTAGGTATTACAAAGGTGTGTGAATACCATAGATGTAGATGACTTAGTGAAAGAGTAAGGATTATGTGATGTTGAAGGTGTCATTGTTATGATTATAAAGATCAAAATAGTTTTTTTATAATGTAGCTATGGTTCTCTAGTTATAAGCAAAATTGTGTTTCGGTTTTGAATAGAATAGTTGGCTGATATAAGAACTGGGATTGACTTTGAGTTCATTTATGCAGTGATAAGTTTGAGATATTAGAGATTTGGAGTTCAAGATGATGATGGGATGAGTACCTTTTATGACATGTTTTGAGTATATGGCAGCCCATATTAAGGTCGATAGGGAGATTAAGCTAGTGAGTAAGTTGTCTATTTGATTTTTGCCTATTTAGAAGCCTATTTTAGTCTTTTTTGAGCTATATTGAGTGGTTTAAGAGATGTTTTACTAGTTCTAGTGCTCTTGTCTTAGAGGTAGTGTTACTATCCAAGGTTTAGCACTATTTTCTATGTTTTGTCACTATTGTCCAATGTTAGTGTCCTTTTGTAGTGCTAATTTCCACTATTGATGACTTTTTGAGTTTCTAATTTGTTATTTGCTACTATATAGTTTGGTTGTTTAATTGGCACAGTTACCTGATGTATCTAATACTTTTTGGTGTTTTTTTAAGGTGGGGAGTGGATGAGAGAGTTCCATAGAGGTCAAGTAATTTAGACATTGAGGATGTTGCCATTATCAATTGATAAGCATGTTATGATGGATAGGGCTGGATTGGGTCGTGTATGTGACCTAGGTATTATATAGTGGGATAGGTATCTGATTACTACCTTATGTGAGAAGTAGAATGTTGATACTTGTACATTATGGCTTCATATTGGGGAGATTACTATTACTTTAAGGGATGTATATTCAATTTTTCATTTGCTAATTAGTGGGTGACATGTGACATTATAGGATGATATAGGTGCATATGCCATTGATCAAGCATATAGATGCTTTTTTGGGGTGTCTATAGGAGTACATTTCCAAGGTAGTTATAGTGATGTGATTTTGGCATTGATTATTTAGTCAAGTGTTCCATGCTTGTAGAAATGTTTAGCTATGTTTTTGGCCTCATTTATTGTAGTGGATGGTAGTGGAGTGTCTATTGCCTATAAGATTCATAAGGTGATTTGTAGTATAAAGATGCATGGTATAATGTCATCATGGGGTAGGAATATGATTTCACACTTTTATATAATTACTCAAGAGGTATTTATTAGTTGTATGGGTGTAGCTACATTATTACATTTCTGGGCATATGAGCACATAATAATTGTGTAACTTATTGGGTTATCAAGGGTGAGTTGGGTATATCCACAATTATTTCGTGAGTGATGAATGAGTGAGTTGGCTATTAGATCTCATGGGATAGATCAGTATAAGAAGGTGCTAGATAGTTTGGTGGCCCATGATATCATATAGAGGCCATATAGAGGCCATATAGAGTATTCTTAGGATGGCCTAAGGATGGAGAGAAACTATGGTATATTAGGGTCAACTATTGGTTGCATGATCATTGGCCTAGATTTTATGAGCACTTTCAGTATGAGAACATGATGAGGTAGTTTGGAGTTTGATAGGATGTTCCTCCTACATCATGGGTATGGTTGAGGAGTGCATGGGCACTGGTGAGAGTAAGGATTCATGCGAGACCTATTGAGGCTAAGTTGGCACCTTTACCTATGGATCCACAAGATTCTATTATAAATGTTTTTGATGTGGATGATGTGGGATGTACCATGGTATATACTACATGTTGGGATAGATGGTGGTGGGTTCCATTATATCCTATTAATATAGTGATGTTCCTACATATGAGGATCTTGAGCCAATCTAGATGATGAGAGGTAGTCATTAATTATATTTAAATTGATTCTATGTTTGTGCTTGAGTTTGTATTTTTTAAGTACATATCTAATGTAGTGGTGTCCTTCTTATGTGTGTAGGTGGAGGGGAAGGTGCTTAGGATAAGGCACCTACTAGGGTGGGGAGGGGAGATGAGGAGTTTTGAGAGATTATCATCGAGTTGACACTTTGTGAGTTGATATGGCTTGTTCCTAATGATGTCATGGAGGAGGGTTTGATAGAGAGAGTTATATTTATAGATTTTTTATATGCTCATTTATTTGACTATGATGTTATAGCTATAACTATATATGCTAGGGTAGAAAGAGAGAGGGATGAGTTTAGAGAGGAGATGGATAGGCATAAGATGCCTCCACATGATTATGGCATGGTGAGCATGAATATTGTAGATGAATATATGGATATTTATTGATGATATAAAAATTTATGTGAGGAGCATGGTCAATTGTTAGAGTGGGATAGTTAGCACAAGAGGCATTTTAGATCTCAAGGAGGTACAAGGTCATCGAGTGCTAGATAGGATTAAAGGACTAGCACTGGAGGAGAGAGTGAGACTAAAAGTGAGGGCATGACCCTTATTCATAATTGATTTTACTTTGACATGATGTATATGTTTTGGAAACTTCATGATATATATATATATATATATATATATATATATATATATATATATATATATCAAGTACAATTTACCAAGCACATGCAAATTTAAAATCAATACTAGATCAACCATTTCTAAAATCAACAATTTACAATCCATATACCAACATATTCCAAAATCCATAGCACGAATACACATGAGTTTAAAAGTAGACTAGCATATATATATATATATGCTAGTCTACTTTTAAAATATGCTAGTCTACTTTTAAACTCATGTGTATTCATGCTATGGATTTTGGAATATGTTGGTATATGGATTGTAAATTGTTGATTTTAGAAATGGTTGATCTAGTATTGATTTTAAATTTGCATGTGCTTGGTAAATTGTACTTGAGATATGGAATTTGATGTTTTGATATGTTTGGATGTGATGTTTTGATAATTGTGATGCTAGACTTGTTGATTTTAGATTGTAATCATATGTAGGAAAAAATTTATTTGTTGTGGTAATTGGTAATCTATTTGGATAAATTTGAGTTGGTTTTTTGGATTGGTAAAGCAAGATTTGGATATGTTTGATTTGGTTTGAGTGTAAAAGTGTTTGCATAAGTTTAGTTTGGTAATATCTAGACTTTGATAGGCTGGTTTGAGATTGATAACTTATTTGAATGAGGTGATTGGGTCTTATATTGGTAAAGTGTTTGGATAGGTTGAGTTGGTAAGATCTAGATTTTAATAGGCTAGTATTTGGATAGGGTAGTTGTTGGGAATTAGGAATTTTATTTATTAGTAAGGGATGTAAGATAGCACTGTGTACATATTACTTCCCTAAGAGTGGCTCAAGAATCAAAGGTTAGCTAGACCTTTGGCTCCATCATTGCCCTTCTAAGTGAAACTATGAACAAATGCTTACCTAAATATATGTTGTATCACACTATGCTATATCACTATCCTGTCAGCCACATTAACAAGTGCTTATAATACTCATGTTGTGTAGGAATGTGCTCTATAATTGATACTAGCTATTGTGAAGAAGGCTCATCTATCTGTAACTGAATACCATATGGCCTTTGTTGTGATCTATATGAATGTGCAATATGTCGAGATGAAGCTAAAAATTTTGCTGAGGGCTCATTTAATCTTAATTTTAATTGGTTATTACATGAGATATGACCTTAAAAACTCAACTATAATGAATATATCTATAGAATAGTACTTTGTAATGTTATTTTAACTAATCTTAATCATAACATATTGTTATGTGAGATAGGGCCCTAAAAACTTAGCTTTAATGAATATCTTTTTAGAGCAGTACTATGTTATGCTACTTATGACTCTACTAGATATGTATATGGAACTACATTATGTATACCCTGGACTACACTACTATATGTGTGATACTTTTACTATACTAGTTTTCAAACTTTTTGTATATTTGGAATAAGAGATCTTTTGTGAGATTCTATCCTAAAACCTACATTATGCTCACAATGAGTGACTGATGATTCCTATAAAATAATGTCATAGGATGACTCAGTCATGGAGGAATGAGGTCTAGGGTTCCATAATAAAGGATATCTTTATACCCCCTGTGTGAATATGATAATGCCTTGATCAACACATCTATTAATGTAATCTTTGAGTCCATAACAATTATCATCATTATGTCCATGGATATGATGATAATTACAATAGGATTTATGTGGTTGTCTATGTAAGAGATGCATATTTTGTTAGTGAATAGAAGGTTTTGTGATTAACTTCCTATCTAGTAGTGATGATAATATGATAGATGGGATATCCTACTCTAAATCAAACTATAGTGGTGTTGTATTATTGTTATATATAGTGTATATTGTAGGTTGTGTTTTGAGAACTTGCTCTTTGTTCTTGATTGGTTGATTTTCTTATTTTGGTCTCTTATCTTGTCTAGGACATGGTGTATGTTGAGTGGTAAGAAGTTGTATGTAAAGATGTTATTGTGAAATCTAGAGTGATCTAATCAATTGAATCTACATCGATTAATCCTAATTTAGTTTCCAAAGCTAGAACTATGTAATACAAATGTATGAAACAAGTCTCAATCTAATATAGTAGATGCTCGAGGAGAGGTTGGTGAAATCTATTGATAAAGATATGTCAAATCTATAGATCTACTATTTTGTATGTCAATCCTAACAAAAGTACCTTGAATCTTATGATATACTCACTAACTAGATCTAGAGAATTATGATGTATTGTGGCAAGTTTCTCATATGTAACACGAGGGCCCATATTGATAATGTAGTTTCTGAGAAATGCCTCATCTAATTCATCATATGTGTGGAATGAACTGATAGGGAGTAGATAAAAGAACCAATTTTGTGCTTCCCCCACTAATGTCTATTGAAACAACTTGAGGATAATCAAAGAAATTGTATGAGGTGGTAAAGCCTTATGAAAGTCTTGAAGATGTGTGAATGGATCTCTAGTTCAATCAAAGTGAGGTAATGATGGTTTCTAGAAATCCTTAGGCAATGCATCTTTTATGAATGTCTTTGGGATATGGTTACCATGTAGATCGTTGACATCCATCCAAGATTTATAGTATTTGTTTTCCAAGGTAAGGAGATATACTTGGTGTTTTAGTTCACCAACTACATTCATCAAAGAGATGATCTCCTACAATGGTACATTAGTATCTGGAACTGGTTCATTTAATCATTGAATTTGATTATTAATTTTAACCATGGGAATGCTACATTTATCACGTCGATCATAAAGAGGAGGTGTACTTACTTGAATCATAGGAGTAATGGTAGCTTGGACATTACTAAAGGGATGTGGGCTACCATTCTCTTTAGGTGAGGAGTGAGAGTTGGGCTCTACTGTAGTGAGGGGTGGTTTGGGATATTTATTGGTATATTAATGTTTTAGTGAATCACATTCTAATTTAGTATAATATGTAATATTAACATTAAATGTGCATTATTAGAGATAAAATCATTCATAGAAGTAAAAGAAACATTTCAACATTTGCGAGGAGTGAGAGAAGGGTTAGAAGCATGAGATGCATTTTATTCTTCACTATATGCATAGTAGCCATCATTATTCCATGCATTGCCACATTCTAAATTTTGTTCATTTGAAATAGTAGAATTTTAGGTATCATTTTCATAGTCACTTTCATTCTCATATTCATTTGCATGTTCACTATCATATTCGTTATCACTTCCATCAATGCTAGGGAGATGTGTAGGAGAAATAGTTAATTTCTTTCTATTATGTAATAAGTTATTATTGGCATTTAGAATATCATGTGTATCTATGCTATCCATGGATGGGTATATTCATTTTCTTTATTTTAAACATGAGAAGGAAGAGTAGAAGAGTTATAATTTGAACATTCTTTTGAGAGAGTAGAGTTAGAGTTACGAACACATAATGCATTATTTGAACTATGCTTTGGTAATTTGATTATATTGCATTTATATTATTGTATTTTGAACATACCAGTAGTAAAAGGGAGAGAGAGATTATGTTTAAATTTAAGCAAATCATCAATAATAAGAGGTTCATTTGGAAGTGAATGACTAATTTGTGCATTTGGTGTATTGCGCCTAGGAGAATGAGGTGAAAAGTATCTTTCCCAGTTATGAAAATGATTTTCATTAGAAGAAGGAATAAAAGAGATGGGTTTAAGAGAAAAGGATTCATCTATTTGTGATTCACCCTCATCATTATGTACATCATCACCTCCTTCGTTACAACAATAATCATTATCATCACTATAAATTAAATCATTTTCTATAGTTTTAGCTAATGTGCAATTTTGCAAATTTGTCCAATCATTGTCATAATTGTAATAAAATTTAGAAATTGATATATGGGATAAGGAGGAAATGCCTTTGTGGCCATTTTATTGCTAAAGATAATTTTGAAAATTACTATAAAGTAAATAAATGCATAAATAACTACTAATTTTGAATTTTGAAAATTACTTTTGCAACCTGAACAATTTGTAATAATTTCAAATTATTTTTCTAAAAAATTTAAGGTAGAGAAATTTGAGGTTTGAGGACCTAGTTTGGAAATATAGGGTTTTGAGCTAGGATTTCAGAATTTTTGCAATTTATGCATAATTTTAAATTCTAAAAATTATTTGAAATAAGATAAATGCAAGAAAATTTATACAAAAATTAAAATTTTGGAAATTAAATTTTTCCACAAGAAACTAATGATTTTTAAATTTTTAAATATTTTTTTACAAGGTAATTGATTTGCAAAATTCCAAAATAGTTTTCTAAAATTTGTAAGGAGGCAAAGCTTATTGTTTGATGACCTAGTTTTGAAATCTAGGGTTTTGAACTAGGCTTTTAGAATTTTTTCAATTTATGCAATAATTTTAAATTCTTAAAAATTATTTGAAATAAGATAAATGCACAAAGATTTATAAAAAAATTAGAATTTTGGAAATTAAATTTTTGCAAAAGAAACTACTAATTTTGAAATAATTATTTATAAGGTAATTGATTTTTAAAAATTCCAAAATAGTTTTCTAAAATTGGCAAGGAGGTAAAGCTTGTTGTTTGATGGCTTAGTTTTGAAATCTAGGGTTTTAGAATTTTTGAAAATTATGAAATAATTTTAAATTCTAAAAATAGTTTTGAATATGATAAATGCATAAAATATTAATGCAAAACTTAGAATTTTGACAATTAAATATTTCCACAAGATAAGGACAAACCCTAAGTGTAAATAGGGTTTTTGGTTTGTTCAAAGTAAGTCAGGTTAACCAAATGATTTATTCTTTTATGAAATTAGATGTTTAATTACTAAGTAATAATGTCCTAGAGTAAGGGGATAATTTTGGTTTGATGTAGTAAAAAATAGGTTTTTGCCAATTTTATCAACTTAATTCACATAGGAAAGATAAGACAAAGAAATATTAACTTAGCTTATTCTTGGTGGAAATGGATGATGAAAAGTATAAAGATTGTTGTACAAGGATGGGAGACTATCATAAACAAGACCTAAAACTCTATTTATGGATCGGATAGGAGTGTAAAACTTGAGACACCCTGATACTTGGAGTTGTATTCCACTTTCAGTGTTGTATTCCACTTTTGGTGCTATTGTTCAGTTCTAATGTTATTGTCCCAATGGTCTAGATTTTCTAGGTTCTACTTAACAGTCTTATGACAGCATGTTATTGAAATATTGAAGCTCAAGAATTTTTAAAGCTCACTATGTTTACCTGTATTAGCATGCATACATAGAAACAATAAAGGAAATAAAAGTACAAGGGGGGATAAATTGGGTTATGGGAATAATGATCACATAATCAAGAACCCCTACTATTTTGATTACTGCTTACATTGACCGTCATGCCAAAGGTCTCTGATATGATGTAATTCTCACTTAGGGAACATGCATAATCAATTTTCACTATTGATGTAATAATGAATTTCACCTAGGCCCTTCCTTGATCAATCATACAAATATATCTGTGATGCAAATAAGCTAAGTTATACTATTGATTGATTTTATTAAGTCTCATGTGCTAAAATAGTAAGTGCAAGATATAAAATGCATTATGTATTCCTTTATATAGGAGACTCATTATTTTAAATTTGGGATATTTTATTGAATTTAGCCAACATTGGGAAACCTAGACAAAAAGAAAATAAAAGGTGTAAGACTCATCTTACAAAATAAATTGACTGTTAGGGCCAAAATTGGGCTTGGACAACAACACCAGAAACTAAACACCCTAGGTTTTTAGCACCATAGTCTTATTTGGGCATTATTGTCTAGGGGATGTGGAACCTAGTGGGATGGGTCTCAAGCTAAAAGATTTTCTTGGGACCAAAAATTTTAAGTCCAAAATACCATGGATGGTTGGGAATAAGCATAAAGATGTCTATGGAATCTAGAAAAACCAAGACAAGTCAAATGAGAGGACACGGCTAAATGTGAATAAAAGTTCATATTCTCTAGTTAGAGTCTCCTATGAAAGGAATATTAAAATATATAATATGTGTGTTTACTTGACCAATTTAGAGTGTATACAGTCATGTATGGAGAAATAATTTTTTTAAAATAGTTTTTAAATATGAAGGTAAATGTTTTGAAATGATTATTGATAGTAGAAGCACAAAATAATATTATTTCTCAAGAAATGGTAGATAAAGTTGAAATGATTATAAAAAAACATGTTAACCCAATAAGTTTTATTGGTTGTTTAAAGGACATCAAATTATGGTTAATTAATAATATATGGTAAGTTTTCAAATTAGTACATATAAACATGAAGTTTTATGTGACATAATGCATATGTATGTTTGTTAGATTTTACTTGGAAGACCTTGGTATTTGAATACAAGACACAACATGATGGCCATGATTATAAATATACATTATGGGAAGATAGTGTAAAACACACATTGAATCCTTTGAAAGATAATTTGATGAATTGGAAAATAGTTTTTAAATGTTGATAATTTTGGGAAAAAGGTTTTGAATTAAGTGAAATAGAGTGAATGTTATGTGTTAATGTCAATACCAATGTAATAATTCATAGATATTGTATAAAAAGAAACACTGACATAATAATTAAAATAAATACTAAGTGTGTTTGAGGATATTATATATATATATATATATATATATGTATATATATATATGTATATATATATATACATATATATATATATATATTATAGATGGATTAACACCGATGAGAATCATAAGTCATCACATGGATTTGATACTTGGTTAAAGTTTACTAAATAAAGTAACAAATAAATTGACTCCAAAAGATAATGTAGAGGTGTGAATACAAGTTCAAGAGTTGTTGATTATGAGTTTAATCAAAGGAATTTTGAGTCCATATACAGTACAAATAATACTAACACCTAATAATAATGGATAATGGAGAATTTTCACTAATTCAATATCCATTATCATGATTAATATAAAATATAGATTCACATTACTATCCATAGATGATTTAATGGATTTTTTGAGTGTCATATGGTATTTAAAAAAATGATTTAAAAAGTCGATATAATCACATTCATATAAAATAAGGTGATAAATGGATGAAATCATTCAAAACAAAAGAGGATTTATGTGAGTGGTTGGTTTTTCCATTTGGGTTAAATAATACATTGATTATATTCATCATATTGATTAATAAAGTTATTAAACCATTTTTGGGCAAGTTTTTCATTGTTTATCCTGATGTCATATTGATTTTTAGTGGAACAAAGGAAGAAAATTTGTGATATTTTTATAAAGTGATAGAAATGGTAAAAGAGGAAAATTTAAATGTAAATTTTAATAAATGTGGTTTCATGTAGAAAAAATGGTATATTTAGGATGTGCGATTTCTCAAGAAGGTCTAAAGATTGATCCAAAAAATTTACAATCTTGATTGGATTGTTTTTCACCACAAAGTATATTCTAGGTATGTAATTTTATTGGGATATAAATTTTTAATCGGAAGTTCATTATGAATTTTAGTGGAATGTGTGTATTGATCATTGTGATGCACAAATATAAAACAAAATCTATATAGACAATAGAAGTAGAATATAGTGTTTAATAGTTAAAGAAACATATAATAAATTAACCAATGTTGGCATTTATGTATTTCAATAAGATATTTCATGTATATTTTTATGTAAATGGTACTAAAATAGGAGAAATATTAAGTCAAGAAGGAAGACCTATTATATATTTTATTAAAATTTTGAATGAGTCCAAGCATAAATATTCAATATCTGATCCTGAGTTTTATGAATTTGTGAAAGAGATACATAAATGGTGACATTATTTATTTCCAAATGAGATTTTTTTGTATACATATAATTAAGAAATATAATTCATTAATATTCAACATAATTTTAATCAAATACATATGAAGTGGCTTGAATTCACACATATTTATTCATTTTTATGAAACATATAAGTGGAAAGTCTAGTATAGTTATTGATGCATTGAGTAGAAGAATTTATTTTTTTAAATGAGTTAAGAGTGGAAGTCATAGGATTCAATATTATTAAATAATAGTATGAAGAAAATTAATATTTTCAAAAAGCATGAAAATCATGTAGAGAACTAGTGAGTGAATATAACATCATGGTTAGAATATTTTATTTTGAAAGGTTTATTATTCAAAGGATTGTAATTGTGCCTACAAAGAGGTTAGATGTGGGAAAATTTGACAAATAAAGGAATAGTGGAGGTTTATCATGTCATTTTGGTTATGAAAAAAAATTATCGCAAGTGGAAAATAAATGGCCACATATGAGTATAGATGTGTGGAAATTTATTCAAGAATGTAGGGTTTGCCAAATAACAAAAGGATAAGTTAGAATATAGGGTTGTATCAACTATTAAATATTACATAGAAACCATGGAAAGATGTAAGTATGTATTATTTTAAGGTTTCCATATGAAATTGAAATGAAATGATTTAGTATTGTTGATACTTAATATATTTTTTAATATGACACCTTTTTTACCATGTAAAAATACTAGTGATACAATAACATTGCTAATTTATTTTTTAGAGAAGTTATTATAATGGATGGTTTACCATATGGTATAGTATAAACATAGACGTGAAATTTGTTTTATTTATTTTGTGGATATTTTGAATATAATTAATACTAGACTACAATTCAGTTCAATACCTTGCTCAGGTAGATGGCCAAATAGAAGTAGTCAATAGAAGTTTGATTAATATTTTGAGATGCTTACTTGAAAATATGTCAAGAACATGGAATATTTTTATATCACAAGTTGAATTTAGATATAAAAAATTATAGAATAAAATTACAATAAAGACACCATTCCAAGATATTTATGAGTCAAGTCTAAGAGGAGTTTAAAATTAAGAGACATGAGAAATGGGAAAAAGAAAAGTGCCAAAGTTTAATATTTTACCATGCATATGTAAGGAGTACATAAGTAAGTATGATAATAGTTATAAAGGAATATAATGTAGTAAATATAGTGTGTAGACCATAAGAGATGAGAATTTAAATATCAGGTGGGATACTTAGCAATAACATACTTTAGAAAGGAGATGTTTCCAAAAGGGACATATGATAGGTTAAAATGATAAAATAATGGTCCATGAATAATTTTGTAAAATATTGGGAATAATTATTATGAAATAGAGTTAAATGAGTGTGTGTGTGTGTGTGTGTGTGTGTGTGTGTGTGTGTGTGTGTGTGTGTGTGTGTGTGTGTGTGTGTGTGTGTGTGTGTGTGTGTGTGTGTGTGTGTGTGTGTGTGTGTGTGTGTGTGTGTGTGTGTTGGTGACCTATTTTGAATGTGGATGATTTATATTCATATTATGAAAGATGGAGTTGTGAGAATTCAAGTGTAAATAATGAAGAAATAAATTGGAGATTTCATATACCTAAGGAGGAACAGAAAGAAACATAATAATTGGTTGATATGCAAGTTATAAAAACTACATGAATAAGATAATATATAAAATATTTGGAAAAATGGAAAACTTGAGACATAGAATATGAGATATTGATTAGTTCATCATAAGATAGAAAATAGGAATACCATTAGAAGATATTTTAGAAGTCACATGAGCTAGAACACGTTTCTTTTTTTACCAAAGGGTGTATGAAACAAGAGTGTATGGTTTCATGAGACATATTACATCAAGAAAAAATATGTTGGTTTATTAATTTGGTTAATTTTGTGATTTTACAATTTTTATTACCATGCTTTGTCTTGTTGTAATTTTTCATAGGCGTAGACCATATTTATGTTATTGTGTGTTATCTTTTGTGAGTTCTTGTGTTTAGTGTAGTTTTGTGTTACTTATGTGGAAACTTATGTTCATGTTTTTAATTATTTTTTTATTACATGTTGTATCTTATTAATCTTACAATGCTTAACAAAATATGTTGTGTTAATATGTTATTTCCATGTGGAAGTGTAGATATTTTTAGTGCATTTCGATTTGGTCTTTAATAAATCTTGGAACATGTCATTTGGTCAAGCTAATTCTTGACCATAGAGAAAAATGAGTAGGGGAGATTTCTTGAGGTATCTTAGTCTTCATTGTGAATTTGGAAATCTTGGGTTAAATTTCCATATAATTCTCAAGTAGGCATAAGAGTCATAGAATAGAGTTTTCTTCATAATTATTGACTCTAAAGTACTATGGTGTGGTGGGAATTTATATGTATTGGTGATGTTTTAGGGAAGGATTCATTGTTCATTGATTGTAATTTAATCTCAAAAGTCATGGAAGATGATAAGGATTCATGTAATAATGTTTGTGATATCATTTGTGATGTGTTAATCTTTAATTGTTATTATTCCTTGGAAATGTGGTGTGTTAATGTTGTTAGTGGGTTAAAAGTTATTAATTAAAGTATGTGTTTATTATGTCTATATAAGCATTCATTTACGTATATGCTAAGGGATTACTTTGGTTGGGTGGTAGAAATTAGATCTGCAATACTTACAAAGAATGTGAGTTAGTAAGTGTAAATAATGGTGGACAAAATATAATTGTGGGATCATAGTGTCATTTTTGTCATTATATCAGTTATATTTCATTTTGTTTAAATATAATATATATCAAAGTTATTGTTGTTTCATTTCATTATAATTTTTTCTTATGTATTATGAGGGCTATGTGGTCTAAGGCATCTCTTAACTGAGACCCATAACAAAAAGTACATCCTAATTTTGATTAGGATTAAAATACATTAAAAAGGATAATAAATACTCAAATGGATCCCATATGTGGATCTCACCTTATCATTTTGGGGTATAATATTAGTTACTATAGTAGCTTAGTTAATGATTCAATAATGTTTAATAGCCTAGGCATTAATCCTTATCTATGAGGGTTAGGGAATTTATATTACAAACCCATAACATTGTCTTAGTACATAAATATGGGGGAATAGTCACCAAAAAAATTATCAAAGTGATTCAATAAGTAAAAACATTTATCTAATGCTTCAACTAGAAGTCATAATCTTAAACAATAAGTTATAGGGAAACACTGTTCACCCACTTATAATTATTTTCCTTCCTTGATATTTAAGTTTATAAAGTTTAAATTTCATTTATAATTTCATATGTTTACGTGGGTATTTATTTCCACATGTTCGTCACATTTTTCATAGAGCAAGATACGCATTTTGAGCCTTCTCTCAAAGATAATGTGTGTTGTAAACACTCAGGTACATATATTTTTATTTTTATCTAACACTATGATTTATTTTGAAGCTATAATAAAATATGGGAATTTATAATATATTATTATATACTTCAAAATTTTAGTTTGGACATACCTTCACCTTACATAAATTATGTGTACACATATGGCTCTTTTTCACCATTCTCTCACATCCACATGCTCTACATATGTTTGACCATTTCAATTTACTACCATTAACCTATATATGGTAAATTTTGGTGATGATTATTAATGAATTAATGAATATTTAGTTTTTGGAGTTTGATTTTTATTAACTTGGAGGGCTAGTACATAGAATAAGGTCACCTAAAAATATGAATGTAAGTTATTTTTTAGGTCAACTTACCAAATGCTTAAAATATATTGAAGAAAAAATAGGCCAATTTCACCTTTATATATTTATTGTGATTCATTGATATAATTTTGGAAGTCATTGTGTGCATTGAAATGCAAAAATAAAGAGGTTATGGGGTGAAGAAAAAAATGGCATTAAAAACTTCTATAAACCTAAATCTAATTGCATATTTGGATTTCTCTCAAATATTTATAAAATTTAAAAACAAAAATCATCTCAATAAATTTTTTTATGTAAAATATGTGACCTTATGAAGTTGGAAGAATTTGCATCACATATGAAATTGGCCATTTTCATATATGATGAAAATTATTCCAACTTCCCAAGGCTGTAAATTTTATATAAAGACTCAGATTGAGATGATGTTTTTTTTTAAAATTATATACCACTTCAAGAGGAATAAAAATATTCAGTACTATTTAGGTTTAGGGAAGTATTTAATTCCATTTTATCCATTACCCTACAACTTACAGGAAATATACCTAGAAACTAAAATATTTTATTGCTAGAAAGATAAGCAATGTAACTAGCTTGCTACATATACAATGCAACCAGATAGATGTAGCCAGTTGGTTACATAATGCAACCATCTTGTTATAAAACATAGTTGATCATTTTTTAATACATATGGTTGCATACCTCTACTGCCCTTGTATTTTCTATTATTTATAAATAAATATATTTAAATTCACTAAAGAAATGCAAGGGGATTTCCTATAAGGGATCTAAAAATTTACCATAAATCTATAATAACTCCATATTATATGTATAACCTACTTAAAATCATACTCATGTTATCTCTATATCAAAAAAAAAATTTACTAGCCTTTTGGATATAACCATCGAACTCTCAAAATTCTTAGCTCTATCAAGTCTTGCAAACACATCCTATGTAAAGCAATGATACAATTTTAAATTTAAATACTTCATATGGGTTTTTATATTTCACATATTGGTGTCATGTGTGAGTAACCAAATATTTTCATATAAGTAAAAATTAGGTGTAATCCTTTTACTCTTCTAGAGAAAACTTATCAATAATACTCAAACACTTACACATTCAAATGGACTACCCTAATATTTCCAATTCAGTAAACAATCATAAGGATAAAATCCTAGTAAATAATAAACCATTTCAAATCCAAGGAAAATTTTCATTTTCCAAGTAATAAAATAAATTCTAGGATCGTTATTTTACACATACACCTAACAGGGAGAATTATGTCTAGTTTGACTTCCTTCTTCAGAGTATTAGATATGTATGTGTAATAACCCCAACAATCAACCCTTAAAAACTTTGGCAATTTAGGATATAATATCATATTGTAATAAAAATTAGTGACTCATAGTAGATGCGGTTAGACTCACTAACCCAAGATTAAAGTGTTTTATGTAGATTCCAAAAATCAACTCAAGTAAAAAGTCCATATTATTTATGGGACGTTCTCCTTGTGCATCAAAAGTAGGGCTGCAAGGAATGACCCTAGGCACTTCATGGCCAAATTTAAATATATATCAAATTATATGGCTGAGCTAGGATTAAAAATTTTAAGATTATCTTTAAATAACAAGATAATTTGAACTCCTTGATAGTGCCATATTCAATGATAGACATTATAGGTTTAGATTGTTCCATGTTAAAATGTTTAATCATTAAAAAATTACAACTAATGAACAAGTAAAACAAAATCCATTCAATAAAAATACATTAAGTCCCCAAAATAACCTTCAAGTTTATACACTCAATTCTAGAGATAACCTCTTCATTACAATGAGGTTTTCACCTTTTAACAAAATTAATGCAATAAATAATGTTCATACCCATGATATAAAAATTTACCCTATTTGTTTATCAATAATTCAAGGTTACCTGAATTGATTCTATTTTTTATAAAAAGATAGATTATTCCCTATATTTAACATAATCGAGAGGAGAGAACTCAAATTATATTTATTGTTATGAACATAGTTTTAAAAAATAGTTACCATGTATAATAAGGTTCATTATTTCCAAGACTTTATACTATTTATAAATCAATAATCAATGATGAGTAATTGATTAACCTTGGGTACTTATAACAAGACCAAATCACAATAGGGTTCTTTTCACAAGTTTCACATGATGAAACATATGGATTTATATTTCATACCAACACATTCTCTCAAGAAATGAATAAGATTTGATTCATACATTTTACCACTTAATCTTAGTGAAGTTATTAAATTAGATAAGTAACTATTAGAGATGAAATAAATTAATAAATGGTTCTCAATAAAACACAATTATTCCTACTCAATTTCCTTTATTTAATATTTTAAAGTAATTACTATTAACAAGAGAACCATTTTCTTAAAATATGGTATAATCCCTAATAATATCTTAACATATATCAAGGTTTATTCTAATTGTAGGCAAATCTATGTCAGTGCTAGTCAGAGATAGTCATAGGATTTATCTCGCATTAATTAAGTTTCCTTATATTTAAGTTATAACAACTAGAAATAATTCAAGGTTGAGTAATCATTGACCATTATAAAATAAATAATTTTTGTTCCTTAGTAATATTTTTCATTTCAAAGAGACCATATTGATACATGATTCTCCATTAGTGATTTAGCCACATAGTAAAAACCTAGTGACCTTCTTTTAGTCACTCATTTGTCATACTAATCCCAATAATTTGTTAGGGTATTAATATAGATTCAACATTGACCACTAAAGTAAATAAAAATATAGAATTAACATGTTTAAACTAATAAAAATAATAAATTAGGTTCAAAATAATTAAATCAATGTATCTCAGAAGAGAATTCACAACTACCCTATATCTCTATCACCAAACAACAATTACACACGTGACCTCATTTTAATAACAACCCATGCCTTAATTACATGGTTACTTTTTACAAGTTTAGGGCTAGGTGGTTTCATTAAACTATAATTAATCTATAAATTAATATTTTATACATCACTAAATAAAGTGATTAATATTATAACCTTTCATAATTTCCAAATCCTAAAAGTGAAGATATTCATCCAATAGATTATTATTAGTTCTTAAATAAATAGGGTATTCATAAGGTGGTACCAATACAAAGTTATAATAAGACAATTAATAACTCCTTTACCACTACTACTATACTAAGTTCAGAGCACCATTTAATTGTATTCTATAGTTTTACAAAGCTTACAGAGCTCTTGCTTCACTATCAAAACATTAAATGTCTTAGTATGGTAGTTAATATTACCAATATTAATATTTTTTAAATAATTTAAAATGAAGGATGCAATTTTCTATCATAACCAATCTATTTTAACCAAATGTGCCATTACACCATTTAGTTTAGCTAAGAAAAATAAATGTACTATAGTTGACATGAGACCTTATTCACGTTTTTAAATTTAAATAACATGTTCTTTATCTTTGAGAACCCATAAATTCATATAATCCAAGGATCAATTATATTTTGAAACATAATGGCTCATATAATTTCAACTCAAGGGTAAGATAAGTGGTATATTGGCCCCAAATCAGACTCAAATCCTTCATGCCATGTTCTAAGAATAGATAGTAAAAAGTAAAACCATAAACCTACTAAGAGAGTTATGAAGGTACATAAATATAATCATATAATGAGAATTAAAATATAAGATACCATAAAAATATAGTAAATCACATCCCAAATGATTTAGATAAATACACTAAAATGGATAATATTCAACTATCTAGGTTCATATTCATGATACCAAATAGAGTGCACTAAATTTTCTACACTAGGTATTCATTTGATATTTACCACAACCTAAAATGCAAACTAAGAGGTCATACCAAGGCTTTTATCAATCATAGATATAGGTTACATACAAGATTTAATAAGTATAAAAGTTAATTTAGTACCCACTTGTTAAAATTACAATCACTGGGGGTGAATTAGTGATTCTAAATAATCCAACTTCAATTTCAATATTTACAAACACTTAAAAAATTACCACAATCATTCATGAAGCATATACATCATTCATACCAAAGAGAAAGAGAGATAATGTAAGATTAGTCACATAACACATGACATATGTGGGAAACCCTCTTGGGGAGAAAACCCACTGGAACCTATAATTGGAATATTATCTTGTAATAACAAGAGCCAATTTAGAATAGCTATAATTGATCAAGGAAATGCATTCCATATTTAGTGAGACCACAGTCCCACAAGGTGGTATAACACCCATCTAGCTGAGCTACAAAAAAATGAGACTTTTAGAATGTTTCACCTTATAAGGAGGTTTTAACCACCTTATATGATGAGATACCACAACAGCACCTATTAACACATCCACCTTTGGACTAATTTATACAACACATGATGATGGACCTTTGCTTATCACTGTTCACCTTCACTCATACTCAAACAATAACAACACTATTCTACTAATAGAACTGTAACCTACAAGTCATACAAATAGTCGTCAATATTTTATTCTCTTCAAATCATCCATAGGTCACTCTACCCTTCCTTCACTCCATAATTCATGCACACAAGCCTCTCTCAAAACTCTCAATTGTCATTTTTTTGAAAATCTAGAAACCAACACATTTCATTCCACTATTTATAGAGCATACTTGATAATCAGTACTTTGGTTGGACATTAGTCATGCCTTAACCCTTAATTCAAATTTATCATCAAGACATAGCTCAATACAATTTTCATAGGTCAGCCATAGCATATATGGGTCACCATTAAGTAGCTACACCTTTTAATACGTCCCTTATATCTCTAATAAGTCTCATGGAGACCTATTCACCCATTTGGAACATAATCAAGAAAAAAAATAACATAGGACCACTTCCAAAGGCATATGTCCACACTACATGACCCCTTAGTCATCTTTAAATGCTTACAATCATCATTTCACTCTTTTGTGTAAGCTCAATCAACATTAGATGCACATAGTCACCATGAAAAAATATACAATCAACTTCAAAACCTGTGTTCATACTACATATGATTTTACAAAATATTTATAATTCACAAAAATTATCCTCATGGAGTTTAAAATACTCCCTAATAGTCAATTCACCATGGAACATCGACACACCATCTACATAATCTCAATTACTCTTCTTGGGTCACTTGTAGAATGTAGTCAAACACAAACTCAAATTGGGAGATTACTAACTATGTTTTTGCATATTTTTAAATATTAAAATATATATTTACATATATACCTTGGAGTCCTCTACAAGTTCACTTTTTACACCATGAGAAAATTTTCCTGGATTAAAAGTTATAGGAAAAATATAGATCACTAGTTTTTCCTTTGCAAATTCAAATATTCAAATGCAAACAGTCATAGTTAAACCTTGATCACCATGCTCACATATTATTTCCTCACTACTTTATATCAAATAAACACCACTAATCTTGTTTTATCTTTAGCACATAGTTTACCAATGCCAAACGTTAAACTTTGAACATGTTAACCTCATCTTGTGCAATCTAGAAACTTTGACCTCATGCACTCTATCAATCTCCTATATATAGTTCAGTATTTAACAAAGATAAATTGATGTCACTTTCAAATATTTAATTTAATACACATCATTGATATCTATTTGTATGATCACCCACTCACCATTGATCTTTGGAAGAAACTCAATCTTTATATCTACTCAAAGTTAAACATTGAACACTTGACACCATCTTTTTGCTTCCTAAATTTTTGGAGCAACAAAATCTATCAAATTTTCTTGAAAATTATCTTGTGAAAAAATGACTAACTATGGGAACCTTGATTATCTACCTAAAAGGCTAACTTTGCACAGTAATATATTTTTCTATGTGTTCTCAAATTTGGAAAATATGATCTCCTTACGTAGGAAAATCTAAACATGTATCAAAATACTCATGAAACCTTCACATGTGTGAGATATAATGACATTAACATGCTCACTTCGATCTTTTTACCATCAACCCAACTATGTCAACAACTTATCTAGAAGACCAACTTTGAAAATGTATATCTTTTCCCGTGCTTTGGTGCTTGACCTAAAAATTATTATAAATCAACTATGAACAATAATAAAAAAAACCCATACAATGAACTTCTCATAAAATATTCACACATGTGAGAAATTAAACCATTAAAATACTTATTTGACTCTTTCTTGCCTCATGAAGATTTATCTAAGTATGAGAAAATAATGTTAAAATGCTTGGGAGCCTAGCTTTGTACTTACATATCTTTTAATGTGCTTAACAGCATGACCTAAGATTTAATACCTAGTAACTAGGGAATAATTTCTTCAAAAACATATGACCAACTCCCACTGACTCATCCACATGTGGCAATGGTCATGTCATTAAATTGCCTACTTAGATATTCTACCACTAGACCCAAAGTGTTTAGATAAAAACTATGGACAACCAGATGAATTCCACTTATGCAAACAAGCACTCAAATCATATAAAACATATCATGAACCTATTTCATATCCTTAAATAATCATACTCATCCTAAACATCTCTAACCATGCCAAAAATGAATATTAACCAAGTCAACTTCAAACACACTAGGACAAGCACATTGCTCACTTTATCATTGTCACATAGACTATCAAGGAACTTCTTGCACTCACCTAGACATATTCATGACATCATTTACAATTATCTAACACCAATACCTTTATCACATTAAAATTCCTTTAAAATAAAGAATCCATACATAATCATGTCAAACATGGTAAAGCCTTTAAAGGGAGGTGCATCGCTAGTAAATACAATATGAGAAACAAGGTTTTCTAACAAAATTCATCATATACACTATAGTATGATTATGCGATAGGTTAAAACATAGTGGTGGTTCTAATTTACCTTTAGGGTATGAAATCCAAAAATATCATATTAGTAAACAACTTTTTAAAATATTTTTGTTTGATAAATAATGTGTTAAATATTCATTCTAGAGTTATCAATACCACATTAGTTTGTTAAACATAATTATTATATACAAGTGTAAAAATTAAAAATAAACCTATAACTCATCTCATATCAAAACTAAATAAAAATTATAAAAGGCATTCAAGGAGTGAGAACCTTTTGCAATACTTACCATGGTATAACCACTTATCCAAGAAATCATCATGTCAACATAACAATGGAACACAAGACTATTTTACATTACCAAAAAGTCATATATTAAGTAACATAATTATTGTAATGATATAATTTCTAAAAACTATTTAGGTCCCTCATAGAAGCCTTACACAAACTCATGCATTGTATAAAATGTATAGGTCAATCCATTTACTAACATGTTATCACCTACTATTTAATATAAATGTTATATAATCATGAAACTATTTTAAGCACACATCACAATACCATAATGAAGAAAAAGTCTTATTCAATAAGATAAAAACATATACTACCACAAACGGGTAGGTATTCACTACAAATCAAAGGATAGTCTAGTATCATTAGTAGGTAAATCATAGTAGTTGAATCTGACTAAGAGGGCTAGGGTTTGTACCTTTTTACACAACCAATATTTATAAACACCCAAACATATTTTTAAAGTGAATAAAATACTCAATTCACCTTATTACCCTCTTATTCATATAATATAGTTCAATGATTGATTTACGTAAATCCACAACCTTATCATAATATAATTTATAAACCAGATATCATTGAAGCATTTTAGTGAAATAAAAAATTTAAACCTTGATTAAGCACCCAAAATCATACCACACATACCAAAGTTACCATTACACAACATAAGAAACTTTGACTAAATATGGTTTAAGAAGATGATTAGAGCTCTTGTTGAATGAATAATTTGATGGGAGAAGGATTAAGTAGACTTCATGGAGGTCACTTTTCATTGACAAGCTTTTGAAACACTTTAATGAAGCTTAAAGTGTGAATTTTGTAAATCTAAGGAACTAGACCATCATGACACATCATACAGGAATGAACAGGTTAGTTTGGCTATGTATTTCATGAATGCACATGAGAGTTTGACCAAAGCACAATAATTTTATTAAGATCATGTATTTTATTCCATGAACATCCTATGCAAATTTGGTATCTTGATGAGTTTTTTTTATCTCAAGATATAATCCTTCAAAGATGATCTAGAAGAGTGGGATGTGCCTGGGGATGTTAAGTTGAAGCCACTAGGAATATCCATCTAGATTAAAAAATCCTTAATAAGTCATAATTTTAATTCCATAATGACAAGTGTCATGATCTTGACTTCTCAGATCATAAACAAACAACATGTGGGAAATCTAATAAAGTTAGTAAGTCAAAGAAGATCTATGGTGCACATTTAATCATGTATTAGTAGATTAATGGTGAGCTCAAGGTTAAAGGTTAGAAGATCTTGAGGGAAAATTCAAAATTTACAAGAGTCTCAATTATGAAAACTCATAAGCATACTAATGGCTTGTATATGATCATATGGTTTAATAAGATCAATGGTTTGCATTTGATCTAGTAGATCAAGATTGATGGAGTGCATTGAATAAGATCAATGGTGTGGATCAAGGTAGGAAAGTTAAGGAGATAGTATTGAATGAAATATCTCAACATGTTATAAGTGTTTTTTATCATAGAAACTAACATCAATGTCCATAGAAAACACACGGGATTGCCAAGTGTCACATTTTCAAGAGTTGAGACAAAGATCAATGTAAGGCTGCCAGATGGAATAATCTAGAGAGTGATTAAAGATAAATGCCCAATGATAAAGGTCAAAGGAAAAAATACTTTTGATAAGATCAATGGAGCATATTTGATCAAGTTTGATGAAGGCATAAAATGAGGACATGTCAGGTTTTAAAGGGAAATAAGTAACCCAAGAGGATGCCATGAAAGTCGACATGTTGGATTAGAGGGTTTCACCACCCAAACATGCAAATGAGTAAATGCAAGATCAACATATGCATATGGGCTATAAATCAAATTGGAAATTTTTTTATACTACCGTTAAAGCTCAGTTTAGCCTCCTAAAATCTCTCAAACATATGTTTTATGTCTTATTCATGACTAGAAGACTAGGTAAGCAATAGATATTCATTTGAAACTATGGCTATATAAAAACTAATAAATGGGATTAGTTTTCACCTACAACATACTTGTGTTTAAATTTTGGAGTAAAGGAAGAGTGATGATAGAGAAATAAGTTGGCATAGGGGCATGATGATTTTGACAATTGTGTTATGAAGGAACATCAGACAAATGAGCTTAAGTGACTGTCTAAAGGACATATCAAGATGAAGAAAAGTGTAGAAGCTCATAAATTATATGGAGAGTTTGTAGGTTGTGAAGTTCAAAAAAGTCTTTAGGGACTTTGCCATTTGAATGGATCAAGGATAACCATATTTAAAGGATTCTTGTCTTCTAACATGTTTTCCATTCCAATTAGGGGTTTGAAGCTATTTGGAGCTAATGAATGGCTAATTATGTGGTAATATTAATTTTAATAGATAAAAAAGTTGTTGGGACTCATTTATTAATCTTAGCTTGCTCACTTCCCTCTCTCTCTCTTCCCCTCTTCTCTTATATCACCCATTATTTCCAATTTTTGTAGACTCTCTCTAACACTTATGATTTTTGGAGATAGGAGACTCTCATTTTTTAAAGAGAAACCCTATCAAAATTTGTATGAAAGACATATTTAAGAAAATATATACTTTCTTTGTATATTGCTTACCTCTGAATTGTGTTTATCAAGCTTATGCATGATGGTATTGTGAAGGAGAATCTTCCATGTCCATTGTCCTTCTTTCTTGCATGTTTTAAGGCATTTTCAAGTTAATTTTAGGTTTGAAATTGTGTTATTTATACCATTAATGTAAGATTGGTGTGATTCTTATAATTTCTCTTTGCTTCATTCATTTCTTGGTGAACCTAATTCATGAAATAATTATGCAATTAGCTAAATTTTGAGATTGTGTGAGTTAGCATTCTCTTATGATTTTTTAGTGTTTATTTCATGTTTATGTGAGTTCTCATTTATATTTCATACATCAAATTTTTTATCTTCCTTAGTAACCCTATTCCCCCTTTCTAACCCTTTTCCAATCATAAACATTAGTCTAGGTGATCTACCAAGAATAAGTTAGCCTTCTCAAGAGGTTCAACAGCAATGCAAGATACCCACAACCTAGGGTTGTTCCCACTTTGTGTCTTAGACTATGGGATCCTGAATCAATCTCCCCAAGGGTGAAAAATAATGAGACAATAGTTTATAACACACCCAATAGGATACACATTTTCAAATAAGATTGGTCAATTTTTATGATGGTTTGATTAATTTGTAGTAGTTATAGATTTCATACAATAGTATTTGGTGACCTTGAGCAACACTCAACATTCTGATGTAGACCAGTTGCTATATTTCATGCCAAAGGTGACTACAAGATCATATTCTAGATGTATTCATTTTAATTTTTTTAATTACCTTTGAACTCAATAAAATGGCTAATATTTTCTAATACACATCCATATAAAATAATATTTCCTCCTAAAATAATTTTTAGGTTCACCTCTACAAGAAAATATTTATTGGCTCCTTTTATTACCATAACATCCCCTAGATCTTTTCTTTCTGTGGATTTCAAAGGGTCCTTTAGACCTCTAATAGTATGATCCTATTATAGTAACATCTCTTAAGATTGTTCCTTACTTTATTGGATATGAATCTACAACCCCTTCTAAACACCTCAGAGATATAGCTAACTTATAAAATATTCATGACATAACTAGGGAAAATATGGCTATTAGGCTCTTGGCCATCTTTTTTAAAGGTAATTTGGACTAATATGGGAACCTTACTGCTAAATCCATCACATCATGGTATTAGTTAGGAGATTCTTTGTGTAAAATATTTGAAGCTAAAAGTGACCATTTATCACTTGTAAAATAGTTAACTGCAATCAAGGGGGTTCTTCATGAGGTTATGTAAGATTTCAATACCAAGTCTCAAAAGACATGGGATAGGATCCCAATCTCTATTAAGCCTACTCTTATATTTGATTTACTTTACTGTTGGAAATCCCTCAACAGTGATATTACAATAATGATTACCAAGTGCTTATGAGGTGGCAACCAGAGCATAAAATTGTCTAGTAAAAGCTAGCAAGATTATACCTAAGCCAATAATTCCTTTGTTTCCTAAGATTAAACTACCTCTTATTTTTATTCCTCTCCTTGTTACCATTCTTCCTATGCCAACACTTGATTCTATACCTACACCAAAGCAATAAAAGGTTTCAACTATTTAATCTAGTTATTCCCAAGAAAGCAATAATTTACAATAGCTTAAGAGCATGTTTTAGTCCTTTGGAAATGAGTTAGTAAATGTGAAGAGATATTAAGCTCAATTTTATAGACCTTATCAAGATACATATCATCCTCAATGACAACCTTATCAAGAAAATAGACCACCCTATAAAGGAAATTTCCAAGGATAAGGCAAAAGATAGGGGAAACCTAATTATGTTAGGAAAAATCATTATAATTCAAATGCTACAAGATTCTCTACTAATTTGGTCCCTATTCTGAATAAAATTTCTGAAGAGGTTAAGGGTACCATGACTTAGAATTAGTCTTTTGGTTAATCTATTATCCCAAACACTAATCTTAATCAAGCTTCAATGAACAATGGCATCAAGGTGATAGTTATGGGTATAATCAAGATCTTATGGCTCAGAACACAGAGGTACCTATGATGAAAAAATTGGAAGAGCCTTAATAAGGCCAAGGGTATAATGAAATATTAAACCAATTGGGTGATAGAATGGTAAATTATGAGTAATAAAAGTGTTATGCATCCAATCAATAGGCTAGTTCTAGCTAAGTATACATTCTAGTGGTAGCTAATACAAGGTTTAAAAGAAAGAACATTGATGGTGGATATGATTAGTCAAATAGATTCCTACTATTACTCCATTACTATCAGAGCCAATTGAACCTTATATTTCTCCACAAGTTCCAATTATTCTAAATAATTAGAACCAAGGGACCACCTTTTTACACAAAATTCACAAGTTTAAAGTATAGTTATTACTCCAAAAACACAAGCAAAATTTTGTTGTTTGTCAATCAATATTATTGAACAAATGAATAAATCCAATGTGAGTATACTAATCTGGTACATTCTTTCTATGCTTGGCCATGTGGATATCCTTCAAGAAGTATTGTCAAAGACCAATGTTTTAGATAATCCACCAAATAAAGAAAATGTCATCCTCACCAATGCAACCAAAGATTCTAATCAAGAGAAATAAAATAAGGTGATCAAGCCTCTTTGCTTGTACATTTTAGTAATCATTGGTGACTCCTTGGTTCATAGTTGCATGGTAGAGAGTGGAGAAAGTACTTTTGTGATTCCAAATTCCATAGCAAATTAGTTTGGTTTGAAGTATGAACCCTAATCAAAGGTAGTTACGTAGCTTGATGAATCCTCCACCAAACTAGTTGGTATCATTAAAGGCCTCAACTTGACCCTACATGCTTATCCTACTATTTTAGTGGCTCAAGATATGTTGATCTTAGATGTGCCTCCTTATTTTGATATATTCTTATCTAGAAAACTCACATCATTGAGGGTTATCTTGTACTTTATTAGTCCTAAGTGGATTTTATGACAAGGTATGGGACCAAATTATCCATAAAGTTGAGCCTATTTCATAATTTCACATTGATCCTTATAATATTAATAGCTGAAACACTAATTATACCATCTTAAATGAAGATAAACACCTTATTGGTCAAGAACTAAACAGTCATCTTGAGGAGATAACTGATATAATCTTGGATGAGTTATGGAGTAAAAATAAATTCATTTATCCTTTTCAAGGTACTAAAGAAAGAGACATGGGTGTCTACTATTATCATAAAGAAATTGAATCCAAGCCATCCCTCACTAGGCCATAATAAGATACTAGTAGTTTGTGTAAATTGTTCTTTGATGGCTGAAGGAGTGAACATGGGGTAGGTGTAGGTGCAATGTTGATATATCCATCTAATGATAAGTATTTTTCTTCTTATAGGTTCCAATTTAGTTTCTCTTTCAATTTAAATGACTATGAAGGCCTTTTGCATGGACTTCCATGCGCTAGTTAGAGAGGAATAAAGAAGTTACAAGTGTATGGGGATAGTGAGATGATAGTGCATCAAGTAAGAGTATATAACATAAAAAATAATTGCTTGATGAGATATTAAAAGAATAGAGTGTGGGATATTCTTGAGGGCTTTGAGGCCTTCAACATCCAAGTAGGGCTAAGAAATGAAAATCAACATGTTGATAGATTGGTAGCAGTGAGAGCTCAATTTGACCTCAAAAATGAATTGAAAAACTCCAAAATGTAGCCAAATGTTAGAGTGGTAGTAAGAATATTAGTGTCAAACAATGAAACTCATTCATAGGTTTTTGATAATGACAAGTAGATTGATTATTTCTTATAGTAGGAAGCATAGTTTTCCTCATTAAACCAAGATAAATTAAAACATCAGTATGAGAATAAAATTATTTGTCTAAGGTGTAAAAAACATCCTAAAGGGTTGGTCACCCTTGAAGGTTTTTTCTATGAGCGAGACAATATGAGGAAAGACAAGGTAGTGATGTCAACTAATGAAGAGAACTATGAAATAGTCTTGATCCTGAAAGACAAAATCCTCAAGCTTAGAAAGGTAATCACTAGGGCTAAAAGGCATAATTTTATTTAGATTTGTAAAAAATATATAGACATCTCTGCTTGGGAATATCATGACCTAAAAGGGTTTGATCCCAAGCTAGCCCAACACACTTTAGAGTTAAAGTCTAATTCCAAACCTATTAGGTAGAAGTAGAGGCCTATTAACCCTAAATTTGAAGAGCTTATGAGGAAATAATTGACTAAATTGATTGAATCTAATATCATCTTTCCCATCAAGCACTCCTCATGGGTATCCAACCTAGTACCTATAAGGAATAATAATGAGGGGATCAAATTGTGCTTTGAATTTAAGGATTTGAATAGAGTCTCTTTGAAAGATCACTACACCTTACCATCTATGGAGCAGCTTCTTTAGATAGTTTCTAGTTCATAATGCTTCCCTCTTTTAGATGGGTATTCAAGTTACAATTAGGTGCTAGTAAGATAAGAATATTAATATAAGACTACCTTCACCATAAAGTGTGGCACATATTCTTATAAAAAGATGCCTTTTAACTTGTAAAATGTTGGGGCCACCTTTAAAAGAGAAATGGACATGGTTTTTTAATGCTTGTTAAATCAAATGGTGATGGTCTACTTGGATGACATTACAATTTTTTCTAAGAAGGTCAGTGAGCACTTGGATCTCTTGAGATTGATATTTGAAAGATGCATGGAATATGGGATCTCTTTGAATCTAAAGAAATGTGTTTTTTTGGTTCATAAGGGAAAACTATTAGGACATATTATCTCAAAACAAGGATTAACCATTAACCCTGATAAAATAAGTTGTATCTTGGTATTATCTTTACCCAAACATAAGAAGGGACTCTAGGGTTTACTTGGGAGAATAAGCTTTATGAGAAGGTTTATACCTAGTTCTGACAACTTGGTCAAACCCATCACTACCATGTTAAAGAAGAGACAATTTTTCACTTGGTCAAATGAAGGTAAAGCAACCTTTGAGGATATCAAGCAAGCCATTGCCCAAGCACCCTCACTCATGAATCCTAATTTCTTAAGGGATTTCATATTGTATACCTTTAATAATGTTGATAATATATCATCTATGATAATTCATAATAATGATGAAGGACATGAGTAGCCAATTGCATTTTTTAGTCAAAGGATTGAAGGATATGAGGTAAGGTACAATTTTGTATAGAATCAAGTTATTTCAACTTTGAAAAGCCTCAAAAAATTTATACCAATTCTCTCCAATAGAAATATTCATCTTATGGTATCTCATATTGGGGTAAGGGACTTCATTTTTAATAAATACTTGAATGAGAAGATGGTTGATTGGATTACGAAGGTCATAGAGTATGATATGGAGATCAAGGTCACTAAGCTAGTGAGAGGCAAAGGATTATGTGTGTATATGGTTGATATTATTTAGTGATATAAATAATTGGTCTTGGTGATATAAAGAAACTTAAAAATATATTCCCCTCCACCTCACATTAGTTGGAGTCAAGATATGACACATTTCTTGCTAATAGGTGAGTGGCCTCAAGATATAGATAGGAAAAAGAGAAGTTATTTTAGACTTTACTCCATACCTTAGACATTGGTTGATGGGGTCTTATTTATAAAATACCTTAATGGAGTTCCTCATAGGTATTTTGATGACAATCAAGTGACAAATCTATTAATGTAATTCCATGATGGGACCATAGGAGGCCATTTTTCTCTAAGGACTACAACAACAAAATTGATGAGGTCTAGTTATTATTAGTCCAAACTTTTCAAGGATGCCTATGTATGGGTAATAAAGTGTGATATTTTTGTAAAAATTAAAATAGTGGTATCCCTTAAAATCAACCTAATTCAAGTGGAGTAACCCTTCATACATTAGGGTTTGGACTTCATAGGAATAATCAATCCACCTTCCAATGAAGGACATAAATGGGTGCCCACTACTACTAACTACTTCACCAAGTGGGTGGAAAAAATTACCTTTAAATAAACTAATAAAATAGTATTATTATACTTATATGATAACTCAGTCACAAGATTTGGTGTAACAATAATGATGATTTTAGATAACACCTTAGCATTTGTTGGCATAAGGATAAGTTAGTGGGCACTTCAATTGGGTATCTACCTTAGTACATCCTCAAGTTACTACCCTTAATGAAATGGATTGGTAGATTTAACTAACAATAACTTGATAAGGATTATCAAGATAACCATGGAATATAATCATAGATTATGGCATATAAAGCTGAGGACAACCTTATGGGTTGATAGAGCGACTCCCAAAGTTGCCATTACTAACTTACCATTTATCCTAGTATATAGGAGGGAAGAAAAATTACCACATTATCTTAAATTTCCTACCTTTGATTCATCCCATAATCTTTAATTGATATAAATTGAACCCATAAACCTTAGCATGGCAAAGCTCATAGATCTTGAAGAAGTAAGGGACCTTGCAATGAAAACACTACATTCACATTAAACTCAAGTCAAGAAATACTTTGACAAGAGAGCCATAAGAAGGGAATTAAAAATTTTGGTATATATTCCTCAAGTGGGATTCAAATAAAGCCAATCCATACAACCATACCAAGTTTTATATCTTATAGAGTGGCCCTTACTTGATTCAGAGATGCAAACAACATATAGATTTTCATCTTGCCCAATTAGATGGAGAGGTATTACCCATTCCAATAAATGGAAATGATTTAAATCCTTATTATTAAAATATTTTGCATCCATTATATATATTATAATAGTTTTTATGCTTTCCTTTAAGTTCCCTATGCATATTTCTTTCATTTGTGTGTTTCCCTTCCATAAGTGTAGGTAAGACTTATAACAGTTATATAATAATTTATATAGGAAATTTCATGACTCCATATGCCCAATGGATTAGATAAGTCAACTAATCCATTTCATAGTAGGCATGTAATCCTAGGAGGTTATCAAAATGTTGGCCAAAATTGGCCCACACTATAAAATTTGAGTGGATATGTCTAAGGAAGTTGAATAGAGCCCTGGTTGAGTGAATAATCTAATGGGAGAAGTAATAGGTATAATTCATGGAGGTCACTTATCATTTTCAATATTTCAAAACACTTTATGCATGCTTAAAGTGTGATTTTGGTAAATATAAGGTGATAGACCATCATGACACATCACACAAGAATGAACAGGCTAGTTTGGTTATGCATTTTATGAATTCACTTGGGAGGTCAACCAAAGCTTAATAATTTCAAGAAGATAATTTATTTTATTCCATGAACATCTTCTAAAAATTTTGTATCTTGATGGGTTTTCTATCTCAAGATATAACCCTTCATAGATGATATAGAAGAGTGGGATGAGCCCAGGGATGTTAAGTTGAAGCCACATGGAATAGCCATTTGGATTAAAAAATCCTTAACAAGTTCCAATTTGAACACAAAGATTAGAAAGTGTCATGATCTTGAGAGATCAGAGCATAGATCAATGGGATGTGGGCAATCTAATGAAGTTAACAAGTTAAAGAAGATCTATGGTACACATTTAATCATGCATTAGTAGATCAATGGTGAGCTTGAGGTCAAAGTTAAAAGGATCCTAAGGGCGAATAAAAATGTACCAAGTGTCTCAATTATGAAAAATCTCAAGCAAAATGATGGCTCTCATTTGATCATATGGTTCAATAAGATCAATGGTCTACATTCAATCTAGCAGATCAAGATCAATGAAGCATGTTCAATAAGATCGATAGTCTATATCAAGGTAGGAAAGTCAAGGATATAATATTGAATGTGATATTTCCACATGGAATAAGCACATTTGATTATGGAAACTAACATCAAGGTCCATAAGAAACATGTAGGATTGTTAAGTGTCACATTTTTGAGAGCCAAGACAAAGATCAATGAAAGGCTACTAGATGGCACAATCTAGAAAGCAATCAAAGATCAATAGTTGATGATGAAGGTAAAATCAAAAACACTTCTGAAAAGATCAATAGATCATATTTTATAAGGTTTGATGAAGGCATATGATGAGGACATGTGTCTAGTATTACAATGGTTAGGTTTTAAATGGAAATAAGCATCCCAAGAGGATGCCATAAAATCAAACACATCAGATTAGAGAGTTTCACCACCCAAGAATTCAAATGAGTAAATGAAAGATCAATATATTAATCTAGGCTCTAGAGCAAACCCTAAAAATTCATCTACTACTATTAAAATTTTAGCCTCTCAAAATATCTCAGATGTATGTTTTACATCTTGTTCATGATTAAGAGATTAGGTAAACTATTGATCTTAATCTGAGACTATGGATATATGAAAACCAATAAATGGGATTCATTTTCACCTATAGTGAACCTATGTTTTAAGTTTGTATTAAAGGTAGACTGGTGATAGAGAAATAAGTTGGCATAGGGGCATGGTGATTCTAACAATTGTGTTCTGAAGGGACACTAGACAAATAAGCTCAAGTGATAATCTAAAGGACATATCAAGATGAAGCATAGTGTCATAATATCATTAAGTAGATGGAGAGTTTTGAGGTTGAGAATGGCAACTATAACATTCAATAAATTTTAAAAAGCTCTTTGGGTACTTTCCCATTCAAATGGATCATGACTCACCATTTTTAAAGCATTCTTGTCTTCTAGCATGTTTTCAAAGCCAATGAGGGGATTGAAGCTATTTGGAGTTAATAAATAGGTAATTAGGAGGTAAGATTAATGCTAATAGATCAAAAAGTGTTTGGGCCTCATTTATTGATCTTGGCTTGCTTGATTCTCTCTTTCTCTTCCCCTCTTCTCCTATACCATCCACTCTTTCTCATTTTTTAAAACTCTCTCTAACAATTCTAATTTTTAGAAATATTAAAATCTCATTGATAACACTAGACCCTGTCAAAATTTGTATGAAATAATTTTTAAAGTAAATATATACTTTATTTACCTATATCTTACCTCTTAACTATGTTTAAAAAGCTTGTGCATGATGGTACTATGAAAGAGAATTTTGTATGTCCATTATTCTTTGTTCTTTCCTATTTTAAGGTGTTTTAAAGTTAATTATAGGTTCTCACTTATGTTTTTTATACCATTAATGTATGTTTGGTTTGAGTCTTAGAATTTATCTTTTCTTAATTCATTGCTTGGTGAACCTAGTTCATGAAATACTTATGTAATTAGCAGGATTGTGAGAGAGTGTGTGTTAACATTGTCTTATGATTTTTTAGTGTTTATTTCATGTTTATGTGAGTTCTCATTTATATTTGGTGCATCACTTTTTTATATTTATTAATAACCCTATTCCCCCTTTCTAACATTTTTATAAACATAAACATTAGTCTAGGTGATCTCCCAAGAGGAATCAGGCCTTCATCAGGGTTTCAACCTCATAATAGGACACCTACATCCTAAGTTTATTCCCATATAGTAGATTAGTTGGACAAAACCTAAATAACCCCCTCTATGAGTGAAAATTATGACCACAATAGTTATACAAAAAAATATTTGAAATAGGAACTATTATTTTTCACCTTTATTTGAATACCTTAATACATATCTTAATGTAACATAATCATATTATTTAATAATTAAATGGAATTACTTCACATATGTTAAATAAAAATAACCAAAAACAAGTATACTAAGTCATACATGTGTGCATTGTGCCCTGTGTTGAGGTATAAAATTGTATATGCATACATGAGTATCTATATACATGTTTAAACATGAATGGGTTATATCAATTTATAGAAATTTCCATGCTAGATAAAATAAATAATGTAATTGAAGCATAAAAAAAAGGAAATTCATGCTTGGAACTAGTTTCTTGATTCTAGCTTTTGATTATACCAATGCACTCTTTCCCAATTTATCCTCATATCATACTCTAATTAGTATCCAAATGTTTTGGTATCATACCAAAACAAATATTTAAACCTTCATTATTTTGTGACTACTACCACTACATTAAATGATATGAATAATGGGTCTTAGGGCAGTCCCCATGTCTTCTTTGGTGCTACCAGAATGTAGGTAGAACCTGCTTATCACCATTAACTTATTAAAGTCCACAAACCCAAGTAACTCACCATAATTTCTTCGAAAATCCCTAATACACTAATTTAAAATGTCAACAAACCTCATCATAAATTTTTAAAGATAATGTCCCTTTTTCCATTATTGAAAACTTGACTAGGCCCACCTTAATGCAAGTTTTAAATCTTTAATCCAATAATTAACACAACCATGGACCAAGTCCTATATTTTTTCAATGTCTTTTAAGAAAGTTAGCCTAATCATGGATTTAGTCATTTAAAAAGATGATATAATCATTCCATAAATGTCATAGGACCATATAATCTTAAGTATATGAAAACATAACTATTGAAATATCCTTTTATTATCAATAATTCTCTAGCTATCTTGATCTAGTCTACCAAAGGATGCATCCACATAAAAGAAACACATAAAGACTACAAGGTGAAATTGTAGAAAAAAATTGATGATGGACTTTAAAAATCAAAATATTATAATAGGGTAGTTATAGAAGGGATAATATTAAGATATTTAACACTAATAATTTAATGAAATTTATTTAAGTGGTATTTAATTTCTATGCTCTTTTAACAACACACAATGATTGAATCCTCACAATATCTTGTCAAAATCAAAGAGTGAAAACACAATGAAAGTAGAAAAACTATCCTTGAGCCAATGGTGTCCACTAAAAATAATTACAAAAAGTATATATAGGTTAAAGAACTACATTAAATTTGTCCTCCCTTAGTTCTTACATAGAATAAAATTCAATTAAGATGAGGATATGAAAATATGTAACATTTATCAATTCATTGGGGTCATATCAACCTACATCCATTACCCTTTTTTAAACTAAACACAATGCCAAAATTATACCTAATGTTTCAAATAGAAGGATAGAGATTTTGGGTATTTTACACATAGTCAACTTCTAAATATCACACATAAATATGAAAGACAAATAGGCACAATGACATATACTTTAATAGAAAATAAAAATATACAAAGATGAAACTATCAAATTGAATTTATAGCATCAATAAGTACTAACTAGAGGTTGATAGTTCTATCCATGAATAAAGTGACTCAAGATCCATTTTAACACTTTACACATTGCTCGAATTTAGTATTATACCTACAAATAACATTAAAAACTAAGGATCTTAACCTTAATAGTACTTTACATAAATAAAAAGTTAAATTGTCAAAAAAATTTATGCCTTTTACATAAATATTAGTGTTTAATTATAACGGTTGGCCATTCTTGGGCCTACATACAAAGCTTTGAAGGACTGAGCAATGTTTCTAGTTAAGATAAGGACCCAATAATAAAATAGGTAGATCATATTACTTGTAATTCTTTTGAAACACTTTAGGCATGCTTAAGGTCTAATTATATTGATCTTAGAGAAATGGGTCTATAGAGTAAATGGAGGATCCAAATAAGTTTGCACATACAATCTTGTAGTTTTAGGCACATGTTCAAGAAAGGCCTGTAGGATTTAAAAGAAGCTAAGTAAAAAACCCTTCTTTTGACTAAGTCCTTAGTTGGTGTATTTCTTTTGGGATTTTATTTTGCTAATTTTAAATCTTTTGGGACCCTTTTTTGGCTAAGTGTTTGAGTTTATTTCAGACAAATTATCCAAGAAAAAGTTTTGAAAGACGTATTTATTTTAGGGAAATTATCCACATAAAAAGGGATAACTATAAATTATCTTAGACATTTTATCCACTACAGAAATTCCAAAGACACAAATTATTTTGAACATTTTATTCGTAGTAAAATCCTAAGGGTCATTTCTTTCAAGAAAATTATCCAAACATTTTTTTTTCAAAGGGTCATTATTTGAGAAAGTGGTCCAATATAGAAATGTAAAATGGTATTTTTAAAAGCCAAAAGGTCCTATATATTTTTTTTAAAGGTCATTTCTAAAGAAAAAATTCCCAAAAACATTTTATGAAGTGTATTTCTTCACCAAAAGGTCCAAAAAAAAAAATTCAAGGGTCATTTTTCATCAAAGTGTCCTAAGGCAAAAACCTAAAGGGTCATTTCTTAAACAAAATCCCACAAACAAATGTCTAAAGGAAATGACCTAGGGAATTTCTATTTCGTAAGAATAATGATAGTTATACAAACATCAATTTCAAGCCATGATAGATATCCATTGATATTCAAAAAAGTCCAAGATGGTTTCACAAGTATCAAATTCAATAACAAAAAATGATTGTTGGTTTTCAAATGTCTCAAATATGTTCACACAGATGCCAATTTTAAGTTTAGGAAAAAATCCATTGGTGTTTGAAGTTTTGTGGTCATATAGATGTTAATGATGTGCATGTGGTTGTCATTAAAGATCACATGGATGTTAAAATAAGTCTCAAGAAAAAAATAATTCAATCTTAAAATTGATAGTCATGTGGACATCAATGATGGTTACATAGATGTAAAATGATAGGCATGTAGATGTTAACTTTAAGACATGGTAAAGATCCATTAGATTTAAAAAGGTAAGAAATTTTGGTGGACAACATTCCAACGTACATTTTGGTCCAATGGAGTGAGGTATCTTGATAGTGTCAGTGGGTCCCTAGAAGATTGATGGAGCACATTTAATCATACATCAAGATTGAAAGAGTGAGATGAGTTGAAAGTGTTAGAGGATATTCATGATGAATACAATGAGTACAAGTGTCAAAAGTTAGTGGGTCTTGGTAAAAGATCAATGGCTCATGGGCATTCATTAAAGGAAGATCAATGGTGTGTAGAAACGTAAGAAAAGTCAATTAGGCCATGTCAATATCAATATCCAATGAGAGAAATCAAGCCTAGGATATTTTTGATGGAAATCAAAGATGCTATTTTTGACCTTAGGAAAAGAAAATATATAGAATTTAAGCTCAAAGGGGATCCACGATTGAACTAGGGTCACATTTCAGAGACCAAGCATTACCATTTGATCTCAATGGAGACATGATAGGTCTTTTAGACTTAGTTTAGTCAAAGATCAACATTTTATTTTTGAAATAAGATCAAGTATTGAGATGTAACAAAACCAATAAATGACATTGGTTTTTAGTCCATAGTGAATGTTTATTAAAGACAGAGTGCAATAGAATATCTTATCTTCTAGAAGGATCATTCCATCAATAAGAAAGTATATATGGCCAATTGAAATAGATTGAAAAGGAATATATCAGTTCCAAGGCATGAAGAGTTAGTACTCATTATAAAATCAAGTGAAAATGTCATGGAATATTGAGATGAATACCTGGTGGTTGTAAAAGGATCATGGAGCATTAAATTATTTTGCAAGGCCTTCAAAGTTGTACCTTTTTGATAATATCTTGAGTCAGCATCCATGAGAGTGTTAATCCATCAAAAGTGGTTTGACCTTTTATTATTCATAGTTCTATCTCTCTCCTTCTCTTTTATATAAATACAGGCTTCTATTCCTTAAAAACAACTTGATAAACCCTCTCTTGGGAATGACTAGACTCTACCCATATTTGATCTTTGTAACGTCTTCAGATAAATAAAGGACTCTTTTAGATTTTATTATTCCGATATAGTGTGTCAATGTTAGATTGAATTGAATTTGTGGTAGAAATTTATCCCTTGTAAAATCCTAAATCTCACCTAACTACTAGTTTATCTTATTTCTAAGGTCATGTTTAGTGTTTAATGTCATTTGATTGAACATAAGAAGTGGATAAATTGAATGGTTAGTGCCTTAAATCAGGCCTCTCCATCACTTCCCTATTTTTTTTAACATTTGGTGAACCTATGAATGAAATAATAATTAATAAACAACCATTTGGAGATGAATATCCAATCTCATTAGTTTTTTTATAAGTTTAGATAGAGTGGATGAACAATTGCATTATTGGTGCATCACATCCTTTTCATTTTTTTATGTTTTTTTACCCATTTTTATCTCCTTTTTTCCAGTTAAATTTAGTTTAGGTGATAGATACATAAGTAATACAGCCTTATCTAGAGGTTTGACCCTATGATAAGTGACCCACAATCTAGGGTCAGTCCCATGTTGGACTAGATTTAAGTAGAGGACTTGAATAATCCCCTTCTCATTTATGGTGGAATTATAAAACACCAACATTTTTGGCATCACGAATGGGACTCATTATAAATGATCTTGGTGTAATTTTACTTGAAGTAGTGTTCTTCATGAATAATTTGGTGATTACAAACTTAAGCAATTATTTCTAACAGTCCAAACAATTTTCAAGTAAGTTCATTTTCATTTCACTATCCTTATGTTATGTACATGGTTGTGTATGAAGGAAATCCATACGAAATACCTCATTATCATCCATATTATGGATAATAACAACCTTTTCATGATACATATGAACCTTTTTATACACCCAATCAGCCCATGATCCATTTGAGCCTTGTTATGAGCCCAATCAACCTTGCCATGAGCCTTATCAAGTTTCCCATTATCCTTATTATCAAGAGCATGATTCTTACCTTCCTTATGAACCATATCAGTATTAAGACATGATTTTATTTTTCCAATATGTATATTATATTACATATGGGCAACCTTCTCTCCAAGATAGAATGGATGAAATAAAGCTCAAATTACTCCCATATGCAAGAGAAATATGTTCAAATTTTTAGTATGAGGAAATGAATGGGTTAATTTTAAATGTATCCAATGATTCATAAGAAATTAATGAGTTATGTATGTTTGTATTAGAGAAAATTGAGGATTTTTAAAGACAAAAATGTGATTTGAACTAGTTATCTAAAGAACCCTCTTGTATTCCTTACTAGTCTTCTTGTGTTCCTTATTCTCATAAAGTTCCTAACCATGTTCAGTGTGAGCCAATGGAGATTCCTAGATGGATTTAAAAACCTATTAAATAAGATATTCATATACCAATTCAAGAATTTAAACCTTTTTATATTCCCCTTTATTCACAACTTACTCCTCAAGCTCAAGTTGCCTATGAGGACAGAAAAGTTTCAGACCTTGATGAAGTAATGGACAAGTGGAAAGAGTATAATATAGAAGTTCTCAAAAGTTTCACTTTCCCTCTTATTAAATATTCCATAAATGATTCCATTTCCCTCAATATCCCAAAATATAATCTTTATAAACCTCCCATGCTTTATACTCCCTCTTAAGAAAATGAATTTTGTCACCCTCCCACCATCTCCCTTCTTCAAGAGGAGCCTATTCTATGGGAGATAAAGAAAGAGGTTGTAGATACAAGTAAGTTTCTTGAATAATGTGAAGAATATTATTCAAGTGTGTATGATCAATAGTTTCTCATTGATGTTTCACTAGAGGTTGAAGTTAGGAATGAAATTGTAATTGAGGATGAAAAGGATTGTCTTGTTGTAGGATAAATTCATAAGGAATTAGTAGAAGCTGAATTCATAAATAAGGTTAAGATATCTCTTTTTGAAGAAGATAAAGATGCCATTTAGGATAATCCTATTTAGGTTGATCAAATTGAGGAACAAAATAATGATTGGTCAATATATCTCGAATCTTTTCAAGATATTGAAGAGCTTTATAGAGATAAGTTACCCATTAAAGAGATGTTATTGAGAAGTTTGATCAAGAATCACCTATTCAAGATCATTATGTAGCTTGGATTTATTATTAATATCTCCTTGAAGAGATTTATGAACTTAAAATAGTTTATAATAAAAATTAGGTTATTCAAGAATAATGCATAAATGAAATATGACTTAACAAGGTAGTATTTGACAACTAGTGTGAAAAAGAGCCTAAAGATGAGTTTGTATTTATTGGTGATTGTTTTACTATCAAAGACCCATTTCAAGAGATGTTAAGAGAAATGGTTAGAAAGAAGAGTGCCTCTTCAAAGGTCATGTTTAGTAAATACCATGATTTGCAACTTATGCATTCTCTTAGAATGAGAAAAATCATGAATTTACCTTTTAATCTAGGTGGATCATGTTTTGTCATGGTTAATTAGGCTAGTTTGTTTATATTTTATCGTAGATAAGTTATTTATTTTCACATTTTCTTTGTTAGGTTATTTTCCCTACTTTATTTTGTTTCCTTCCATGTTTTGGTGGTATTTTATTGTCTTTGAAAATCAAGAGGTTCATTATAGTCATGAAATAGATGTTTTATCTTTTATGAGTTAAAGGTCATGTACATGGTATGAATTTGGCCATAGCAAGCATGTTTCTCAACTGAGTCACCAAAGATGTTAGCCATGTTTGGGCCTACATACAAAGATTTTAAGGATTGAGCAATGTTCTTGATTGAGAGAAGGACCTAATGATAAAAGAGAGAGATAAATTACTTGAAACACTTTAAGCAAGATTAAAGTGTAACTATATTGAGCTAAGAGAAATGGGTCTATAGAGTAAATGAAAGATCCATATAAGTTTGCATAGAAAATCTTGTAGTTTTAGGCACATGTTCAAGAAAGTCCTATAAACTTTTAAAGAAGCTAAGTACAAAACCATTTTTTTGGCTAAGTACTTCCTTGGCATATTTCTTTATAGATTTTATTTAGTTAAGTTCAAATTTTTTGTGACCCTATTTTGGTTAAGCGTTAGAGCTTATTTTAGATAAATTGTCTAAGAGAAAGTTATCAAAGACCTATTTCTTTTGAGGAAATTATATAAATCAAAAAAGGGGCTAAGTATAAATTCTCTCAAACATTTTTTCCACTACACAAATCTTGTAGACACAAATTCTTACAATCATTTTGTCCATAGTAAAAGCCTAAGGGTCATTTCTTTAAGGAAAATTATTTGAATAATTTTTATGAAGGGTCATTTTTGAGAAAGTGGTTTGATACAGAAATATCAAAGGGTATTTTTTCAAGCCAAATAGTCCTATATATTTTTCCAAAAGGTCATTTCTAAAGTAAAGTATCCCAAACACTTTTTCCAAAGGGTATTTCTTTGTCAAAAGATCAAAATCAAAAGTTTTAAAGGGTCATTGTTTAGCAAAGTGTCCTAAGGCAAAAACCTAAAGGGTCATTTATTTAATGAAAATCCCACAAACAAGAGTCTAAAGGAAATAACATGAGGAATTTATATTTTAGGAGAATAATGATAGTTATACAAACATTAATTTTAGGCCATGGTAGATAGTTGTTAAAATTCAAAAATTTATAGGATAGTCCTGTAAGTGTCAAATTCAAGTACATAAAATTATTATTATTTTTTAAATTTATCAAATATGTTCATGCATATATAAATTTTTAGATTAGGTAAAAATACATTGGTTTTTAAAGTTTGATAGTCTTGTGTATGCTAATGATGTTTTCATGGACATCATTGATGGTCATGCAAACATCAAAATAAATCTCAACCAAAAAATCATGTGAGCTTAAAATTGATAGTCATGTGGGCATCAATGATGTTTATGAAAACACTAAATGATAGATGTGCAGATGTCAATTTTAAGACATGGTGAAGATCCACTGGATTTCAAAAGGTAAGTAAATCTAATAGTTAGCATTCGAATATACATATTGATCCAATGAAGTAAGGCAAAGTGATAGTGTTAGTTAGCCCTTAGAAGATTGATGGAGTGAAATTAATTATACATCAAGATCAAAAGCGCAAGATGAGTCAAAAGAGTTAGAGGATTTTATTGATGAATATAAAAAGGACAAGTGTCAAAATTCACTGGGTCATAGTAGAAGATTAACAACTCATGGGAATTCATACAAGTAAGATCAATGGTGCATAAAAAGGTCAAAAGAGTCAAAAATGACATGTTAATTTTGACAACCAATGAGAGAAATCAATCGTAAGATATTTTAAATGAAATTTGAAGAAGCTATTTTGGACCCAGGTGAAGTAAATGCATAGAGATCAAGCTTAAAGGTGATCCAGGATTAAACCAGGGCCACATTTCAGAGACCAAGCATTACCATATGATCTCCATGGAAACATGATAGGTCTTTTAGATCTATTTTAGTCAAATATTGACATTTTATTTTTGAAATAAGACCAGGTATTGAGATGTAGGAAAACCAATAAATGACATTGGTTTTTGCTCCATAGTGAATCTATATTAAAGATAGAGTGTAATAGAATATCTTATCTTTCTGAAGGGTCATTCCCTTGACAAGCAAGTATATATGGCCACTTAAAATAGATAAAACAAGACTTTTTCAATTCCAAGGAATGAATATTTAGTCTTCATCATTAGATCAAGTGAAAATGGCATGGAATCTTGGGATGAAGACCTGATGGTTGAAAAGGTATAATGTATCATTAAATTATTTTACAAGGCATTTAAAGTTAGACCTTCTTGATAAGATCCTAAGTCAGCATCCTCAAGAGTGTTAATCCATCAAAAGTGGTTGGGCATTTGTGATGCACAATTCTCTCTCTCCTTCTCTTTTCTATAAATATAGGCTTCTAAGCCTTGAATATAGCTTGATAATCCCTCTCTTAGGCATGATTAGACTCTTCCCACATTTTATCTTTGTAACCTCTTGAGATAAATAAAGGACTCTTTTAGATTTTATTATTCTGGTATAGTGTGTCAATATCAGATTGATTTTTTTATGTTCTAGAAAATTCTCCCTTGTCAAATCTTGAATCTCACCTAGCTACTACTTTATCTTTTTGTGCATGTCATGTTTAGTGTTTAATGTCATTTTATTAAACTTAACAAGTGGATACATTGAATGTTTAGTTCCCTAAATCAGGCCTCTCCATCACATCCCTCATTTTGTGTTCATTTTGTGAACCTATGCATGAAATACTGATGCATAAACAACCATTTGAAGTTGTAGATCTGATCTCATTAGTGTTTTTAAAAGTTCAAATAGAGTGGATAAACAATCACATTATTAGTGCATCACCTCCTTTACATGTTTTTATGCTTTATTACCCATTTATCTCTCCCTTTTTCTTATCATAATTTATTTTAGGGGATATACCTTGAAGGAAGTCAGCCTTCTCTAGAGGTTTGACCTTGTTATAGGTGACCCACAACCTAGGATAAGTCCCATGTTGAACTAGATTTGAGTAGAGGACCTGAACAATCCCCTTCTCAGCTACTGAACAAATATAGAACACCAACAGTAACACATCTTATAATCTAAACTATTTCAAAGTTTTACACATTTTAAAGATGTTTTCTACTAAATTTTTTTGCATACATGATTTTTCAATACATCAATAATAATTTTTTTGAAATGACTATTTAAATGTTTTCTTTTGAACCTTTCTAGTTTTTTTTTCCTTCAAACATTTTTACTTTAGATTCTTCAAGGAAGAATTCAATTTCATGAAGAAAATAATGCATGATTGAATGTGATTATGACACAATCGATGTCAAAAAAATTGGCATTTGTTCATTTTGGCACTAAAATGTTTTTTTTGTAAAATTGGATTTTTTTTGCAAAATTTTCAAAAAGTAGAGTTTTATGGACTTTTTAGCATTGTTTAACTTGTATAATTCTAAATAGTGTGTATTTTTAAGGATTTTTCTTCAAAAATTTCAAGTGGTTAATTTTTAAGATTTTACATAAGTGTGAAACTCATAAAATTTTATAGGAAAAATTATTTTTATGGAGTTTTCCTCAGGTATTTATAGTGGAGTTTTGAAAGTGCACTTCCATGGTGAAAAAATCATGGAATTTTCACCACTATATTTTTAGAACTTAAAATTCCAAAAATAACTTTATTTATTAACCCACAAACCATGTATATTCTTAATCATTATGTTGGATGGTTAAAATAGGAAATAGAAAATTACATATTATGTGGGGCACCAGTATAAGTCATATTAAATAAAGTTTAAATTTTTTTTAAAAAAAAGTTAAAAACCATTTAAAATATTACAACGCCATCGTAGAGGTTAAATTTTAATTCAATTTTTTTGAACAACCATTTAAACTCCCAATTTCCATTCTCTAAATAGATACGGGATGCCATACAATAGGGTTTTAGTACATATAGAATTTTTTGATGCATTCTCAACCATTAAACATTGTTTTCATCTACTAGGAAGTACAAAGTAGGGTGTCACACTTAGAAAACTAATTTAAATGATATAAAATCAATATAAAAGTGTGAATGATGATTTAAAAAAGCACCCATGTGCATTAATAACCCTTAAAGGAGATAAATTAAAGATCTACAACCATTATAAATACAAATAATAAATCTTTAAGGTTATAAAATACTAAGTCACTATTGTACCCAACACACACCATTTATTAAAATGAGGACCCTTATTCAAAATTCTGCAAATTTGTGTTATAAATTAGACTTTCAACTTAATCAATAACTAGTATTAAATATCTTGTGTTGATCTAGTTTACAATTGTCCACATTGATCTTATTTTCTAACATTAGATCTCTGTGTTTTAGGTTATTAGATCGATGGAGTCCATCTGGAATAAACAATCTTTGATCTTCATGATTTAATGTTAAATTAAATCTTTATTTTTAATCCTTGGTCTCTTATTTAATTAATTTGATCTATGTTTAAATCATGCCAAAACCTTAGTCTAATGTTTAGCCTAAGTTATTATTGAAATAGATTCAAAATTGATATGGGGTCAAAACATATAAGGAGCACTTTATTAAATTATCCTAAAGCCTCATTCTAAAAGTCTTAAATGTATTTATTGATAAAACATAAAACTTTAGGATAAAAAATTACATCCTAATCCCTTACTTTATATATTTTATTGTTTATAGGAATGAGTTAAATGATAAGCTAACACTTATCATGATATCAAAGATAAATTCAAAGATCAAATGATACATGGGCTCTCACCTAAGTCAAAAGGTCAAATGTTGTAAATATTAGCATGAGCTTGATACTTATCACCATCTCAGAGGTAGCTCAAGATCTAATGACATAGGTCCTTCCCTAGGTTACATATAATTAAGACTGTACTCTAAATTTTTATGCTTATTCCTTTATTTTATGATCACAAGAATAGACTAACAGGGATCTTCCACATGGTGAGATCTTGAAGTTCAAAATTTAGATCAACAACCCATGTGATCAAAGTCAAAGTCAAAATTTCTAAAGCAAGATTTGATGATACATATTTATTCATGAACAAAAGATCTAACAACATGAATTTAAGTTCATAAGTCAATTAAACTATTGAGTGACTTGAGAGTGCCAAGTGGCAATATCTCAAGATCCTAGATAGTAGATCAATGGTATGCAATATTTTCCCAGAGTTAAGAAGTCAACAAGATAAGAAACCCATAGAGCTGCCAAGTGGAGTGAACCTAAAAGTGATAAATATAAAAGACAATGGGTAAAGTGGGAGTGAAAAAGATAAGAACCTACATCTATGATGCACATTAACTCATGCACTAAACATCTAACTATGTGAGATCAAAATCAAACTGATAAAGGCTTTTTAAAATCAAACGTAGTGTTGACAAGTGTCACCATCATAGGAAAACATAAATAGAGGTCTAGTGGTACAAAAGGTAGAACCTAGTACATTAAATTTCTATAGACTGGATTGATCCATCCAAATGAGATCAATGGTGCAAGATGAATTAAGACTTTTTAAAGGTCTTATAACTAGAGAGAAACCACCACATGTCATAAAAGTGTTTGAAATTTGATTTTAAGGTGCATAAAAAGTGTTAAGGAGATACCAATTGGCACACAAACATCCAATAATTCAAAGGAAAGATTGATGATAAAAATGGAGACATACTTTTCAAAGGTCCTAAAACCAATACAAGCCTACTACATGGCATAACCTCATGAGCTTGGAGATGAAGATTGAATTTGATCTATTTTCAAGTGGAATGGGGAACTAACACATGTCCTAAAAGGACAAATGGTCATATTTTGAGTATCAAATGGGCATCATGACATGGCATTACCACATAGATTAAACACATGGATCTTTGGTAACTTGAGTTATACTAGGTTGTTTAAACACATAGTAATGGGAAGTTACCCATAGTTAAATATTGTTATTAGAGGTATTGACATTTGTAAAGGGATACTTGTCCTTGACATGTTTCTAAGTTCCATTTGAAATGACTAACTTAAATTATCTGATAGGTTATTCAAATAATTTATAAAAATATTTATTGTCATTTAATACATATATATGTAGTTTTTATGCATTTCAAGCTATAATTATAAATTTTTCCCTTTTTTTTACACATGGACATGTTGCATAGATTTTGTAAAGGATAACTTAAACTGATAACTATAAGTAGACTCTTATATGATTTAGACCACAGTTAGAACTTAAGTTCTGACTATCACATGTAATTACTTTGCATAGACTTGGAGGATCAAGCAACCCCTATACCAATCCTATTTAAATAATTGTAATCCACTAGTTATAAGGGTTAAAAAAAATTCAATATACATGAGAAACATTAGTTTTGATTATCAGTTATTGTGTTTGTGTATTATCTCTCTAATTTCTATGTAGTTATGTTTATTTTATTTTAGTTGTATGATTTAAAAATTCTTAGTGTGAATAGATAAAATGAATTCTTTCTTTTCTTGATTGATATGTTAGTCTTAAGTGTGTAATAACCTTTGAAGGATTAGTAAATTACACTAATTATTTGAAATTAAGTTGATCAATTCATGTTCTTAAGTGTGTAAAAATGTTTTCTTTTGATATATTTTTATGTGTGCAAAAGCTACTTCAGATACCTCATTATCTTTAGCCATAATCTCATGATTAATGGTGTAAAAAAACTTATCTAAATGGGTTAACCTTTGGCTAAGGCTTTTGATTTTCCTATATTAGTATCTCCTTAGACTTTTAAGCCATGTATGGTTGTTAGTGTGAAATACATTCTTTTAACATGCATAGGATTTGAAATCACTTGTCTATTTAGAAATAAAATAGAGTGTGATTCCTAAAAACATATAATCTTCTTTTCTACTTTACCCTCCCCTCTATTTTTGAGTTTGTTTTGAGACCTACTCACTTTATATTAGCAACCAACCATCCATCCAATTCACATAGAGTTTCACTAATTTTTAAGATACCACACCTCCATAATAAAAACTTTGTCAACAACCCACATGCTCTACCATCTATTCCATCAATAGTTTGTTCAGATGCCATACCTACAACTTATGCCCCAGAGTGGATTTTTCCTCCATTAAGATCATAAAATATTAGAGACTACCTCATTGACTATGGTGTACATAAAAAATGCACCAATCATTTCACTAGTGTTAGAAGGAGGGCCTTAACCTCTAATAATAGGATTTATTCTTTGTGTAGAGTTTCACTTGAATCACCTAGGAGAGTGACCAGATCTAATTCCCAAACTAATTTTCTAGTCTCACCCTTATCAAATCTTAGGAGACCTAGCACTATACTAACAAACCTAATTCACAATAATCCACCACCTCTAATTAGGAACCCTTTAACCATACAAAACCCTTTAATATTTAATCAAACAATGGATCAACCACCTTGGTTAGTTGGATCTACTATTTCCATCCTAGGAGATGTGCATGATTTAACTAAGAATCCTAAGAAGTATCTGCTATCCTTTTCTCCTTCAAGAGAAAGGACAATGGAAGAACATATCAAATATTTTGAATCTAATTTGAGATTAATTAATGTGTTTAATGAAGATGTTGCATGTATATTATTACATTTTACATTAATAGATGCCTCCTATAACTGGTATTTAAATCTAATGGAGAATGCCATCACTTCTTGGGATGAATGTCAAACTAATTTTATTACATAATTTAGATAGGTCACCAACCCTATTTTTGTTTACCAATACTATATCAGCATGAAGAGAGAGCCTAATGAGCCTATCCAAGCTTTCAACACATGGTTTCAAAATATGTACAATGGGCTAACCCAAGATATAAACTAGATGCTTCATTAGCATTATAGATGTAAAAAAATGTACTAGAACCCATCACTACCATGTTCTTGAGAAGGCCAATTGATACTAACAAGTTATGATTAGCATATGAGGAAGCCATAAACATAGATAGATAGCTCAATCCATAGATTCTAGGCATACCTAATGTCAATAATGACTTCCCAACACTGAACACAATACCACATGTAAAGTAAAACATTCCAAAATTCAATCAAAACTATCTCTACACACTACCTCCATTAACGTAGACAACATAATTAAACTATAAATTATTGAATAATCATGCATATGTAAATAGTTACCAATAGAATAAAAAACCATCCACACTTCCCACTACTTTTTTACAAGGTACTAAATCTATAAAGGTAGAATTAGATTCTATTTAGAAGATGGTTCAAAATTTGAGCAACGACTTCCTAAATATGCAATGGAGAATGGGCAACACTGATGGCCTAGCTGGTAATCATAACATTAGATTCCAAAGATATAATATACTATTTAGTAGACCTAAAAATAATATAGATAAATCCATCAAGCTTCTAGATATCAACATGGTATAAAAAACTCTTCTCAATTGGGGCAAAATTCATAATACTTTTGAGTATGGTGAGCTTAAATACGTTGAATTTTATGCAACATTTAAAATATTTAAAAGAGAGTTGGTTATGAAATACCACATGCATAATCCACCTAAACATCATCTAGATCCTAGCCCTTCCATCACTAACATGTTCTTTGAAACTCACAAGTTTTCCTTTTTAGGTGAAGATGACAATGAGCTAGAGGATAATACAGATGAACTTCACACTTTCTAGTAATCTATAAAGGTGGATACAATATAAGGAATAGTTATCTACTCACAACATCAAATCCTCCTAATACTACTACAATTCTACCTAATCCTAAAGCTGATAATAATCCACCTCCTCCAAGAGGGAATGATTGGCCTCAGACCGAGAACCTAACAAGGGATGATACAACATTGTCAAAGATATGAGGAAGATTAAATCAAATATAAATCTTCATGATTTAGCTTAGATTACCAAACAAAAAGAGTTTATCTATAATTATATTATAGGGAAGACACTTATTGAGAAAGGGAAAGCATCTATGGATAAATCGAAAGCATCTCACACCAATGTTATCAAAAAGAGAAAACCATAAGTTCTACCATTCTTAAATATTATCAGGGCATTTCATAAGTATTTAGTTGATTTGGTAGAATCTAAAACTATCATGCCTACATTAATATGTCAAAATCTCAGTTTGATGCCAATCCCTTTAAAGATGATAGTTTCATAGTTGGATAAGACAAAGTTCCTATAGTTGGTGAACTAAGTGATGTACATATATAAGTATCCTCTAAACCATGCATTTAGATGACCATTAATATTCTAGTGGTGGAAATGTCTAAAGGCTATAGACCACTTCTAAGTAGATACTAGTCCAAAACACTCTATGGGTATCTTTCCATAGACTTATCTCATATATGGATGCCATGGAGATGAGTTGTAAATAAAATTATAATTGATAGAGAACCAAGAATGAAGTATCCCATCACAAAATATAATTTCAAGAATTAAGAGGTAAAGTATAAGAATCCTATCCTTGGTATTTATACTTTTACTACTAAAAACAAAGTACAAAACCTATAACCTGAAGGTTCTAAATATCTATGGACTTTACACTTTGATGGTGCTAGATCTAACCAAGGATCAAGTGTGGGAATGGAGCTGATTGATCCACAAGCTAAAAAGTTCTTGGTAGCATATAAATTGTAATTTCCATGCACAAACAATAGATATAAGTATGAGGCTTTAATTTTGAGTTTACAATTTTCACTTAAGAACAAGCTAAAACAAATATTCATATTTGGTGACTCAAAGCTAGTATTTAACCAAGTCAAAAATAAATACCAATATGAGCTATCTTATTTGAGAAGATACAATCATAAAGCATCGACCTAACTAAAAGCTTTGAATATTTCAACATAGCATCCCTTCCCAAAGATAAAAACCAAGCTACAAATTCACTAGATGTTATCAGTACTGATTTGGAACCCCATCAAGAACCTAAGGTAAAAAGTTTCTCTAGTGAATTAGTAGCTTGTCAATCTATTCCTGATAATGTATAAAATTTTCATGTTTTTAATGATGACCAACAAATTATTTAATTTATAACCAATTTAGGGGAATTTGAATCCCAAATCATTAAATGAAAGGACATTAATCACATATGTCAAGAGGAATTAGATGGGGAAGGTATTCTCCAACTTAATGAAAACCACATCCTAGTTGGGTTGGTCTCTTTGCAATGATCATTTGATATAGACCATCAAGCTCAACATCTCAAATAGCCCAAGGTCAGTGAATCAAACTTCAAAAGAGAATATATAAGAGATTTACATAGCTTATAATATGTTAATATTAGTCTCAGTTGTACCTGAGAAGAGAGACAATGAATGAAGGACTTAATCACTTAGTATAAGGGCATCATTTCTTGGACATATGAAGATTTGAGAGTATATAACTAGTAGATCATTACTCATTCAATCCCCTTTAATATAGATCATAAGCTATTTAAAAAAATATAGAGACCAGTTAATCATATTCTGGAGACTCTAATCTAGAGAGAAGTGGAGAAGTTATTAAGTGCAAAAATTATCTTTTTAATAAGACATTCTACTTGGGTGGCCAATTTAGTCACTGAAGAAAGAAGCATGGTGAGATAAGATTATGTGTGGATTTTAAGAATATAAATAAGGATTATAAAAAGGATAATTATCCCCCACCTTCTTTGGATGAGGTGATACAGATAATAAGTGGTTCTGAAATGATGTCCTTCCTAGATGGATTTTAAGGCTATAATCAAGTACTACTATAATCCAAAGATAAAATGAAGATTGAATTTACCATAAAGTGGGGGACTTGTGAATATAAGAGGATTCTATTTGGCCTAATAAATGTATGTGTTACCTTTTAATGCACCATGGATTATGAATTCAAATGACTATTCATAAAATGCATAATCATTTATATGGATGGCTGTACAGTGTTTTCAAAGAATAGGGATGATCATATAAGCCACCTCCAATCCATATTCAAGAGATGTAGAAGGTTTGGCGTTTCATTAAACTTAGAGAAGAGAATATTTAGAGTCACTGAAGGAAATATATTGTGGCATATCATCACCAAGGATGGGATCACCATTGATCTAGACAAAAATCATGGAATTTCAAGGATTGCACTACCAAACAACAAGAAGGAACTCAAATAAATATTTAAAAAGATTAAATTTTTAAGGAAGTTTATCTCAAGGTTTGTAGATATTGTTAGACCCTTGAACACCAAACATGATTCTAAAATAGAATGGATGGTTGAATCCCAAAAGCCCTTCTAGGACATTAAATATTCAATATCATAGGGTCCAATGCTAATTAGTTCATATTTAATGAAAGATTTCTACCTGTATTCATTCACTTTAGAACATAAAGTTGTTATTGTCATAACATAAAATAAAGATGAGGCTGAGCAACCAACTGCATTCATGAGCACAAATATGAAGTATACATAAGTCAATTATTTCATGATTGACAAATATATTTTTTCCCTTGTCAAAGCAATAAAGAAATTTTGACATTACATCTTGAAAAATAAATTCATTACCATTATGCTTGACCCTACTATCTAGATCATCCTACAACAAAATTAGTTGGGATAATGTCGAGGCAAGTGGATGGGGAAATTAAAATAATTTGATATAAAAATCAATACTACAAAAATAATTTTATCTTAAGGCATCATTCAACTCATGACTGAACCTGATCCACACATCACCATTGAAGAGATATCTGAGGCTCAAGTATCTAAAGGAAAATGGTATATGAATGTCATACACTATTTTCTTACATGTACTTGTTCCCAAAAACATAATAGAGAATGAAGGAGAGATTTGAGGCTTAAATATGCTCTTTACATGATTAAGAAGGGAGTTCTCTATAGAAAAAATTATGAAGGCATGTACCTTAGGTGTGTGTGTATAGATGAAGATAGATAAATTTTAGAAAACATGCATCAAAAAATAGGTAGTGGTCATCCTTCTAGGAGTACTACATCTCATAATATTTGAAGAATGTGCTACTATTCAATAAAAGTTTTCAAGGATGGCCAAAATCATGTGAGGATGTGCCATGAATGTCAATCTTTATCTGAAATGGAAGTACACACAAAAATGTCTATACAATCTATTATTGAAGGAAGGCTAGTTGCCCAATTGGGTTTATACTTCATTAGCATCATCAACCCAAATTCCTTAGTAGTTCATAAATTAGTGCTTACTACTACTAACTGATGTACTAGATGGACCAAAGTCATAGCCACAAAGAATTACAGAGAACAATATGCGATTCATTTTTTTAAGGAACACATAATAACCAGATTTGGCATGCTTATTTATTTAGTTTGTGAAAATGTATCAGATTTCATATCAAAAAAAACTATTGAGTGAACACATGATAACTCAATTATTATTAGGTCAAACTCTAATCATTAAAATTAGGGAAATGGACTATCATAATCAATGAACAAAAATTTGATAGATGTAATTAATAAATCAACAGGGGACAAACCCAAGGACTAGCACAATTTATTGAAGTATGATTTTTGGGTAGACTAATTGAGATACAAACAAGCCCTTAAAGCTTGACCCTATCAATTGGTGTATGTATGTAGGTCTATATTCCTAATTATTCTAAAGTTAACCACTTATTAGTTCATGTAGGACTGCATGGAACCATGAGGTGAAGTTGAGACAAGATTGTTGGACATAATAGAAATGGAAGATTCAAGGACTGAGGCCTTATAGACATTTAAAAAACATTAGGATATGGTCAAAATGTGGTTTATAAGAGAGACAAGGTCAAAGAATTTAGGATTCTAGATCTAGTGATACTTTGGGATAAACCCTATGAGAAGAAAGTGCCACATGATAAGTTTACCCCACTATAGATTAGATAGTACCAAATTTTGGAGATCATGGGAAATAATGCATTTTATTTGAAGGACCTACAAGGTAATGAGATTACATATCCAGTCAACAAATAGTTTTTGAAGCACTACTTAAGGGCTATGTTATTTATAGATGTTATTGATTGATGAGGGATATATTAATGTAGATGTAGGATTAGAATAGATTTCTTGCTTTCATAGATTATTTTCCTACTTTCTTAGTTTAGTTATTTGTTTTCATAGATTAAATTCCTATTTTATTATATTAGTTTCCTACTTTATTTTATTAGTTTTTTGATTTATTAGATTAATTTCATGCTTTCTTATTTTAGTTTCCTACTTTCTTAGATTAGTTGCTTTTTTGGTAATCTAAATTTGGTTTTCTCTAACTATAACCAATCTAAAGATCCAAACCAACTGAGCTTATTACTTATATAAATGGGGAAGATAAAATTTTTGGCAATTCGGGACTAGTTCATAGATTGGACATATTTCTATGTTTTGAGTCTTAAGGATAAAGATATGTAATCATGAACCATTCTAGATATTGTCACAATTGAATACTTTTACCAGGTATGTGGAAGTTTCTCTCAAAGTACTTCATGAAAATTTAGAAAGTTTTCATATTTTTTGAATCAAATACACTTATCACATTAAATACCTACTGGAAATGACAATTCTAGGTATAGGTTTGGCTAACAGGGATGTTATGGTAATTATTTATTTTATAATTCTACCATCTCATTGGGGTTCCATCTTTTCTCTTTCCATTCAAGAATAAAATAAAAATAAGAAAAATAGAAAAATTAATGGGTTCAAAATAACAAAAGAAAATTGAAAGACTCACATGATGAAATAAGGTCAATGTACCACACATCATGATTAAGATAAAATAATGGAAAGAGAAGAAACGGAGCTTAAGGTATCTCTATCAAGGAAATAGATGCCCAGCTGGTAGTAGAGAAATGCCTAAGCTTCCCTTGATTTAATGATCTTTAAGGGATACTAGAATAAAACCTAATACTTCATCAAGCTATTGAAAAACTCATCACAATAGGGATTAAATGAATTATATGTTTCAAACAGACAAATGAAAAAATTTGAAGGCAAGTATATGTTGCTTGAATCAACTTAGGAGTCTCTTTCATATTTCTTATTTAAGTATTCTTATGTGACACACATCATGATTGATTTAAGGATTGCTAACTGAAATTCGAGGTTCTTGAATACTCAAGAGTATTGAGTTTTTATTTGTTGTACCCAACACACCTTATTTCTAAAAATGAGGACCCTTGTTGAAAATTATACAAATTTGTGTTATAAATTAAACATTCAACTTGATCAGGAACAAGTATTGAATATCTTGTGTTGATCTAGTTTACATTTGTCCACTTTGATCTTATTTTCTAACATTAGATCTCTATGTTTTAGGTTACAATATCAATGGAGTCCATCTTAAATGGACAATGTTTGATCATTATGATTTAATGTTAAATTGACTCTTTATTTTTAAACCTTGGTCTCTTATTCGATTAATGGGATCTATGTTTAAATCATGTCAAAACCTTAGTCTAATGTTTAGCCTAAGTCCTTATTGAAATAGATTCAAAATTTATGTGGGGTCAAAAAATTTAGGGAACACTTTATTGTATTAGCTTAAAACCTTATTATAAAAGTCTTAAATGTATTTATTAATACAGCATAAAACTTTAGGATAAAAAATTACATCCTAAGTCCTTACATTATATATTTTATTGTCCATAGGAATGGGTTAAATGACAAGCTAACACTTGTCATTATCTCAAATTTTAAATCAATTATCATATTATATGCAAGCTCTAACCTAGGTCAAAAGGTCAAATGTTCTAAAGATTAGTGTGAAATTAACACTTGTCACCATCTCAGAGGTAGTTCATAAATCTAACAACATGGGTCCTTCCCCAAGTTACACATAATTAAGACCTTAGTGTAATTTTTTATGATAAATCCTTTATTTAATTCCTATATGAATGGACTAATAGGGAGCTTCCATGTGATAAGATCTTGGAATTCATAATCTAGATCAATGACTCGTTGATCAAATTCAAAGTCAAAAATTCTAAAGAAAGATCCAATAGTATGCATTTATTCATGTACCAAAGATATAATGGTGTAGATCTAAGTTCATAAGTTAGTAAACCTGTGAATCAACCTAAGAGTGCTAAGTGGTAACATATTGAGATCTTGGACAAGAGATCAATGATCTACAAGCTTTTCCTAGAGTCAATAAGTCAATAGGCTAAGATCCCCATGGAGATGCCAAGTGGATAAAACCTAGAACTGATAAATGTCAAAGCTCACGGGTAAATTAGGAGTTAAAAATTCAATCATCTAGATCTATAGTGCATGTTAACTTATACACCAAGGATCTAATGGTGTGAGATCAAAATCAAAGTAATAAAGGATTTTTAAAATCAAATATAGTGGTTGAAAATATCACCATCATGGGAAAACTTAAACAAAGATCCAAAGGTGTGAAAGGTAGAACCTAGTACATTGAAGATCTATGGACCACATTGATCCATAAAAATAGGATCAATGATGTAAGATAAATAGAGACTTTTCATAGGTTTTAGAACTAGTGAGAAGCCACCACATGGCATAAAGGCATTCAAGCTATGACTATAAGCTGTATAGAGAGTCCCAACAAGTGACCAAGTAGCACACAAAAATATAATCATGTAGGTAAGATTGATGGAGTGTGATTGATTCATGTAATTGAGATCAACACTACAAACTAAGATTAAATTTTCAAAGGTACCAGAACCAATATAAGTCTACCATGTGCCTTGATCTCATGAGCTTGGAGATGAATATCAACTTTGATATGGTTTCAAAGTTGCATGAAGAAGTGACACGTGTCTTAAAATGACAAGTGGTCATATTTTGAGTATCAAATGGGCATCATGACATGACATTACCACATCGACTGAGCACAAGGATCTTTTGGCACTTGAGATTTAATAGGTTTTTTAGATGCATAGTAATGGAATGTTAGTCATATTTAAATAGGGTTATTATAGGTATTAACATTTTTAAAGGGATACTTATCATTGACATGTGTTTGAGTTCTATTTGAAATGACTAACTTAAATTATATGATAGGTTTTTATCACAACTTATAAAAGGAGGTATTTTCATTTAATGCATATATTTTTATTTTTCATGTAGCTCAAGCTATAATTTTAAAAGTTTCCCTTCTCTGTACACACACACATGTTACATAGATTTTGCAAAGGCTAACTTAAACTAATAATTATAAGTAGACTCTTATAAGATTTTGACCATAGTTAGAACTAATGTTTTGACTATCACATGTAATGACTTTACAAGGAATTAGAGGATAAAGTAACCCATACCCCATTTCTATTTAAATAATTATAATCCACTAGTTGGAAGGGTAAAAAAATTCAATATATATGAGCAACATCAATTTTGATTGTTAGTGAATGTGTTTGCGTATTCTTTCTCCAATTTTTGTGTAATTATCCTTATCTTATTTTGGTTGTATGATTCAATAACTATTAGTGTGCAATAGTTGAAATGAATTATTTATTTTCTTGATTGATATGCTAGTTTTAGATATGCAATATCTATTAAATAATTTGTAAATTACATTGATTATTGGAAATTAAGTTGACTGATTCATGTTCTTAAATGTGTATAACTACTTAATTTTGATATAGTTTTTTGTGTGTGAAAAAACTACCTCAAACACCTCATTAGCATAAGCCATACTCTCTTGATTAAGGGTGTGTAAAAACTAATCTAAAAGGGTAAACCTTTGATTAATGATTGTGATTCTCCTATATCAATATTCCCTTAGAATTTTAAACTATGTATGATTGTTAATGTGTAATATCTGCTTGCAATAGGCATAGGTTTTGAAAACACTTGTCCATTTAGAATCCAGTCAGAGAGGTGATTCCCAAAGACACAAAATCTTCTTTTCTAACTTATCCTCCCCTCTTTTTTGAGTTTTCTTTTACATATAATCACTTTAGAATAGTAACAAACCATCCATCCATCTAACTCACATATAGATTCACTATTTTGTAAGAGACCACACCTCTATCTAAAAAACCTTTTCAACAACCTACATGCTCCACTAACTATTCCATAAATAAGTTGTTTAGACCACATACCTATAACTCATACCTAAGAATGGACTTTACCAACATTGAGATCCTAAAAGGTTATAGGCTACATCATTGACTGTGGCATGCATAAAAACCACACCAACATACACCATCTCCAAGCTTATGGGATGCCATAAAATAATGTTCTCAATCTCTAAAACTACCATTTAAGATTTTTAATGACCTTGTAAGTAATAAAACATTATTGTGCACTTGAATTTTAAATTTTATGGTTGAAATAAAGACAAAATAGAGCTTTAAAAATTTATTTTGGTTTTTTATGAGCACCCAAGGCACCATTTTAAAGCTTCCATGTGAAGGGGGACATTTACAAAAATTAAAATCTAATGAAGTTACAATATTTTTACAAAATGCCATTTTTAAAGCTACCAAAGTGGATAATATACATGACATGCTCAAAATATAGTGAAAACAATACCCAAATCAATCATGGATCTATTAGTGAACACAAATTAAGGTGGTTATATTTTTCCTATAGAAACTTCTTGAGTTTATTTATGGATCAAATAAAGTGCTTATAACCATATGGATTTAAGCGAAAACATGGAATTTCAGAACCAATGATCTCAAGGGGAGTCTCAAACATTATTTTTTTAACATGGGATGAGTCACCTAAAAAAATAAGAATGATCTTGGTGGTGAAGTAGAAATTATGAACTCTATTATCCAATGAACTAATCTTAGTGGGTCCCGCTCAATGTCTTTAACATGGTGCAACAACTAATTTTTGTGGGATTGAATTAAATAATAAGATGAATTTATATGTTTAAGTTGTGTCAAATATTTTTAATTAAAGTCATAAATTTGATTAAATTAATTCATTTATGAATTAATTAAATAGTATAATTTACAAACCACAAGGTAACTCAAAATGTTTACCTAAGTTGATTCTAAAGCTTAGTTATAGTGAAAGTAGTTACCTAACTAATTTATAGATGAAAATGTTATAAAAGCACATGTTTTTAATTTTGAAACCGGTTGGTTCTTATTTTATCACATCCCTATAAGAGGGATAGCTACAATTTTGTGTGTACATAGATTTTTCAAGATTTATGAATATGAGAATAAACTAAAGTGAGATGCATGTTACTTTGAAGGTGTTAATGTTATTCAGTTATGCAATGTGTTTTTTCATTTATAATAAAAGACATACGTTCATTATTCAATATGTATTCATTGTATGTCTAACTTTGATGATGCAAACCTCATGTTGTGAATATTTGTATATAGAATTTGTGTCATACACATGCAATCTAAATATAGGTGACTTTCATCCTCTATCCATTTTTTGTTCACATTCTTATTTTAATATAACATAAAGGGTTCTCACTCGTTTAAATTCTTTTTTGAGTTATCCAAATGGTATTTTTTATTTATTAGAGAATAATTTTTCTTCTCTTCCTCATTTTTCATCCATTTCCCTCTACTTTCTATCATTATTTTTACTATTTATTTCATTTGTAATTTATGGTTGAAAGTATCTAAAAATACCTAAAAACCCCCATAATACAAGTGATATTACCCTCTCAAATTCAAAGTAAAATTACCTATTACATGTTGATTTTCAAATGTTTCATATCTATTCCACTATCATTGGGTGGGTATGTGAGAAAAGTAAATAAAACATAGTGACATAAAATATTCCCAACATTTTTTTGGTGACTCTACTAGGGAATCCAAATGTTATTTGTAATTTGATTTATAGAATTTCAAGGAAAATTCCTTTTGTTTGATGTTGGTGACTTTGATGAAGCAATGTAATTACTGTATGTCACATTTTTACTCATGTTATGGCATTGGTTTTAATTTTATGATGGGGACACTATTTTTGGTATTTGGCTTTCGGCTAATACAATAAATTACATTCGGGGTCAAAGGAAAATATATCCAAAAATTTCATTAGAATATTCTAAAGATGTATATGATCATATCCATGACTTCACTATAGCCTCCAACAGCTTAGGATTTATACAAGAATATGTATTTATGAAACATTTTTGTAAATCCCTCATTGTACCTATTGTTGAATGGTTTTGGCAGTTGAAATATGAATGTATTTTGAATTGGAACTCCTTTAAAAATAATTTCCCAAATATATTCAAACCTATAATGGATGTGTGTGAGTTATTTTCCGTGTTCTTCCAAATCCAATAGAAATAAGAAGAGTACATGAGAGATTGGCTTATCACACTTCAACAAATTTTGAGACAAATTACTCAAGTCAATAAACCAAGTACCAATAGTTAATTGTGTATCTTCATTACTTCCCTACATCTAAAAATAAAATTTATCTTGAATTTGAGTAAATCAAATGATGTATAATCTACACAACATCAATAAATTTAAGTTGAATATGACATTATTATGTTTTATATGTTAAATAAATAAGCTTCAAAACATGTTCTAAATTCCTTAAGTGATGAAGTAGTGAAACCTTATATTAAGAGATAAAATTCAACACATAGAATCCCAACATTCAAAACCCAATTTGAAAAATAACAATTCGATTAATCATGCCAAAACTAATAAAGAAGAAGGACCGAAATGTGGATTTTAATAATTTGGTCACATCGCTCAAAGGAAAGGAAATCCAAAACAAAATTATGGAAGAACTTGACCTAAGAAAAGTCATCATGCAATGGTTTATTCATGAGATCACTGAGCTAGAGGGCAAGGTGAATGTGCTACAAGTAGGAAAATGCAAGGATGACCCAAATCATGTTAGCTAGAGAGGAAGAAAATCAGATTTAGCATCTAGCTTTTAGAGTGGAGCTGGTAGAAAAAATTAATGAAAAACTTCCTAATAAAATTAGGTTTTTAGTTAATTATAGAAAATCAGCAATGTATGAAGGAATAGAGAATGTTGAAAACCAATGGGCTCACCTGAGAGATATTTTTTATCCTAGTTATACAAGTAAAGGGAAGGTCAAGAAGGGATAGAGAAATAGATCTTAGTAAAACATGGACCATGAAAATTTGTGGCTAAAGATTGATATGAACCTCAATTAGATGAAATCTTGCCAGGATGATGTGTCTGGAAGCTTAGATTTAGATTGGTTCTTTAGTTATTTTATGGATATTTTTGGGTTGTTTTTTAGATCTTTATAAATAGGTTAGCCTATTTTTTTTTGTGTGTTTGTTCTTATCCTAGGGTCTGAGGACCCTAGCTTAAACCCCCCGCCCCTAATTTGAATTTAAAAAAATTACCTAACTTACATGATTGTTCATAACATTTGGATAAATAAAGCTATTAGAGTAACAATTAGTTAAACCACAAACGAAAAAAGATGTTTTTGAAAACCACATGTAATATGAAGACAACAATGGGTAATATTATGTTTTACTTTATAAATGAGAGGACAATGTTTACCCAATTTACTATCAAATATAATATCCCTATTAAATCATAATGAATAACTCAAAGGTCAAAGGTAAATATTTTATTAGCCTTCCGTTTTAATGTCTCACTATAGTATAATTTTTTGGAATATTTAAAACCAAATAAATTAAGCCTAAATATTTTTAATATCATAGTCATGCAAAGGTTAAAATTAAAGAAGATGTAATAATAAATCATGAGTAATGGTGCCCAATAATCATTTCAAATGAGATGGAAATTTTCAAGGTAGAATAAATTGATGAATATGATGTCAAATATTCATTAAATAATTAGTTTGTCTCTACAACATGAATACTTTTATAAAATAATACTTTTCCTCAACTTATTCCATAGAATAATTTAATTGTTTTTCCAAATCAAGAAGAGAAGTGTAACACACTTTTCTATTTTTTGTGTCCTAAATACAACACAAATGTATTTGAAGTCATTAGATAAGTCATATAGTAAGTATAATACTTTATAATAATTCTCACATAAGGATGGATAATATACAACATTAAAATTTCCAATCATGAGAGTAACATTGATGAATATATATGTAAGTTGAATTAAAAACATGTGCAATAAACACCCAAAAATCTTACATTCAAAAATCTTTAACCTAAAGAATTCAATATCAATAAATGGAATCTATAAATGTCTTTTGTTTATGATAAACTATTTTTGGTGTACCTTTAAATTTTAAATAAAATAGTATTTTCAATTATATTCATTCAAAATTATCAAAGAATGCACAATCATTGTGAGTTCATATTCCTTATACCTTATTCGTCATTTTTAATAAACGTGTTCAAGACTCATGAGTCAAGCTCTTTTTTATGAAAATATATGTACTTATCCCAACCCATCAATAGACTTACATAATTTTTCATCGTAAATCTTGTTCCCTTATACATAGTTTTGTTTCATTTTCCTTTCCTTGTTTTCCTTTGTGTTTCTCTTTTGTGTGTGTGAATAAATGAAACAATATAATTAAGTCCCTTGTGATGTTGTCTTATGTGAAAATTAAAATGACCCAATAGCCAAATAGATAATTAATTATTATAAAACCAAAATATTTTAGAGTTTTGGCTATGTCATACATAGTTTGTGTCCCTAGCTAGACCTAGTTATTGTACTTAAATAATTCTCACATGTAATTTTTTAGTACACCAAGAATAAATTTTTAAAATTGATTATTTTAATTTTATTTTGTGATTATTGTTGGTGTTTTTTTCCTTCAAACATTTATCTTAAAATTACATAAGGATCAAGTTAGGGTCACATAAAAAAATGTTCGAGTAAATGTGATAACACATGGATAAACTAAAAGAAAAATATATTTATCCACTTGTTCATTTTGGTACCAAAATGATTATTATCAAAATTAGAGTTTTTTATGGAATTTTTAGTAGTTTTAAAATTATACAATTCTCTTGAGTTGGATATTTTTTGGAGTTTTCTTTGAAATTTTCAAGTGGGTATTTTTGAAAATTTTATACCAATGTGATACCTGTAAAAAAAAATTTGTAATAATATTTTTATGTAGTTTTCCTCTAATATTTCAAGTGGAGGATTAAAATTTAAACTACATGATGTAAAAATCATGGAATTTTCCACCAATATTTTGGTATTTTCAAAATCCAAAAATATTTTTTTATTAACTCACAAACCAAATTTATTTTTAAACTCTATTTTGGATGGTTAAAATAAAAAGGATCATATCATGCAGTATTCAATTATTAATAATATTAAATAAAGTTGAAATTAAAAAATAAATTATTTTTCAAATCAAAATTCCATCCTAGAGGTAAAATTTACATGTAAAGGTGTGTTTGTGTGTTGATATGTGTGGGTGTGTACACACACACACACACACACACACACACACACACACACACACACACACACACACACACACACACACACACACACACACACACACACACACACACACACATAAATAGAGAGAGATAAGATATATTCTCGGCCATTAAACATTTTTTAGAGATATCAATATGGAAAATTATAGGTGTGACACTCTTATCAAAGGTTTTTTAACAAGATAATATAAATATAAATATATGAATGAAGAAAAATAGGGCACTCATATGCATTTGCATCCATTAAAATGAAACAAATTAGAGATATACAACCATTTTAAGGACAAATCTAAATGTTTTAAATGTTCTCTAACACTAAAATGCCATCCCCAATATTGTGGGACAGCATATAAGAATATTTTTAATCTCCAAAACTACTATTTTAGATTTATAACACCCTTATATGTTTTAAAATGTCATTGTTCAATAAATTTTTCATTTGAATGTTTGAAATAGGGATAGGTAAGAAGTTTACAAATTGATTTAGATATTTTTGAGTGATAGAGGTGTTATTTTTAATTACCATAGTGAAGGGACATAATTACAAAAAACAAAGTTCCATTGCAGTTGTTAAAATATCTTGCAAAACATAATTTTTAAAGTTACCATATTGGATAATAGAAACTCCATGCTAAACCTATGGATAATAAAGTGCCCAATTTAATCATTTAGCTTTAAATTAACACAAACAAAGGTGGTGATATTTTTCCTATAGAAAGTTATCTATGTTGTTGATGGACTAGATAAAATGAGACTAAAACTTTGTTCATAGCCATAGGGATTCAAGTGGAAACATGGAATATCCAAACCAAATATCTCAAGGGGAGTCTTGAAAAAAAGTGTGTTAAGTTGAGATGATTCACTTGAAAAATAAAGGGTGTTTTTGGTGATGAATTTTAAATTTTTGAATCTATTATATGATGGATGAGGTTATGTGGGTTCCTCTTAATGTTTTGAACATGACAAGTCAACCAATTTTTTACGACCCACATTAAACAATAAGAGTATTTTATTTGTTTAATTAATGTAAATTATTTTGAATTAATTTATTATATTTCAATTCATAAATTGGATTAAATTAATTCATTTATGAATAATTAAATACTATACTGTATAAACCAAAGGTTCACTTAATGTGTCAACTTGTGTTGAGACCTAGGTTGAGCTAAAGTTAAGGTAGTTACCTAACTACTTTGGGAATGAAAATTTTATAAAATAAAATGATTTTCATTTTATAAAGTTTTGGTTAATATTTTATCTCATCCCTATAAGAGGGTTAACTATAAATGTTTATGTAAATAGACTTTTCTATATATATGAATATGATAATAAAATAAAGTTAGATAGAAAATGATAATAGTTAAAAAATTGCATTAATGACTTAATATTTTTTCATTGTATGTGTAACTCTAATGGTGTAAAATTTGGGTTGTGAATCTATGTAATTGGACTTTGCGCCATATGCATGCAACTTGAAAATAGGAATGACTTTGTGCTTCCACGTGACTTTCATCATTAATGTATTTGTTATTCATGTTATTATTTTCATATGAGAAAAAATGTTTCCAATAATTTACATTACTTTTAAATCATCCAAAGAGTTTTATGGATTTATTTTGTTTCATGTTTTTCATCTCCCTCATGTTTCTTTTATTTCTTTCTACTTTATGTCAATCTTTTTCCTTTTCACTTCCTTTATAAGTTCATGTTACAAATTAACTAAGAAAACCGAAAAAAAACCCATAATAAAATGGATAAGCCTCTCTCAAACAAAGATTAAATCACCTATTCCATGATGATTTTTCCAATGTTTCATGTTTATGATATTGTTGTTGGGTGACACTATGAAACAAATAAATAAATCATAATGAAATGAATTCTTACGAATAGTTTCATTAATAAAAAATAATGTGAAATAAATAAAAATTATAAATGAATATGGAATATTACTTACACATAGATATTTTATCATTACTACCAAACTATAATCAAAATATTTTAGATAATATAGGTAGGCCATACATGATGAGGACCTAAATCATCATAAATAAACTATGAAGTTATTATGAATATTATAATAAAATAAAAAATAAATTCCATGTAAAGTATTTTGAATGTGCCAAGATGTTTCATGAGAAATACTATGTTCACACTCTACTTATTGTTTTTGAAACTTTTCACCCAATAAATTTCACATAGAAACTAACTATGAATTCAACTTCCTAACATGGTCTAATGTTTTTCCATTAAGAGAATAATAAATTTGATTTATAGATACATTATAAAAACCACAAAAAAATTATATTTCCAAGATAAAAAACTATGGTACAAATAATCAACCAAAATCTAGTATGGAAAAATGTAATGAGTTCCACAATTGTGTCATAGTGAACACAAGAACTAGACCAAGTCCATAAATTAATAATGACTTTCTTAGGAAGAATTTTTAAACCACTTAATATTTATATAAAATTGGTTTAGTGTATAAACACTAACACATACCTATCTATTTACTTTAATGTGGCCTTTTTAGTAAAGCCTTCAATAACCTATACACTTACCTAAGTACCTACATAGGCTATAAAATAACCAGAACCTCATTGGGTAAATCAAAAAAGTTTATAAAAAACTATAGGAATTAAAATATATTCAATATAATAATCATTATACTAAACTTTCATAAGTAATATCTACCAAACTCACATGTAGTAGACAATGATCATGGAAAATAGTATTTCCAAAAGCAATACAAATCTTTGAAATGCTTCAACAAAAACACAAGCATGTGTAGGATGAAGTAAACTTCATCCTACTAGGAATATTAGCGTGACTAGTTTACTTATTTATTATTTGATAAAAGGAATAAGTGTACCATGGAATCATATTTGATTAATCTAGAGTTATTTATCCCTAATATGTTTAAATAACCATGTTTATGTTTCATTTTGGAGAAACTTCTCCATTTCACATGATAAGTGTAACCTCATGGCCTTGTCATGATTAGTTAAAGTTATAAGTCAAAACATGAGTTGATAATTAACTTATGTGGTTTATCCAAACCTTATATTACATCATAACTTCAAACATTCATTTTTTTAATTCCCTTATGAGTTACAAAGAACACTATATGATTATATTAAGTTTAATAGTTAACCTTTGTCACTTACATGAATTAAATTTAATCTTAGATCCATGTATATTTGACTAATTATTTTTCAATGATAATTCCTTAAGGCTTAGAAAAATTCTCTTTCTTATCTTCCAAGGAAATTTTACCAATTCCAAACTTAATGACTAAAACTCAAGTCATTGACCTTTAACAATTCCTTGTCATTATAATGAAATAGGAAAACTTGTTATCATTCAGAAATTCATTTTCAAGTGAGGAGTAAATGTTACTTAATCACATCTTGCTTCCATTGAAATAACCATTGGAATTTGAGACAATGAATTTCTTTTATATTTAATGTCTTTCTTTTTTATGTTAAATTTCTTAGCTTATAACATGTAAGAGATTAGAACAAAATTAATTATATCTTAGTTTTCAATTGATGAAACTAACACTTTAATTAATTAAGGTTTCATATTATTTCCTAAACTTAAATAGTGATTCCATTTTAAAAGGATTTTACCAATTAGAAATATAGTTCTCATAACTCAATACTCTTAGGTTAATATTCCAATCATGTTTGTATTAAAGACTAGGACACAACATCATGTTTTTGAATGATTATGTTATTATTAATAATTAATAAATTGTTATAATTAAATAGCCTTTTGGAAGTCCTTAAAAATAATACTAATAAATATTCTATCCTTCTAAATGTAGATTTGGATATATTAAGGTAATTCTAAAGTATTTACATAGACTAAAATAAAAAGGTCATAATTGCTTATGATTAATAAATAACTTAATTGGTACATGAAGTATATAAATATACTTTATACATACATAACATAAATTTTAAACTTTTTGCTCATCTCAATTAACCCAACATTTATATATTACCAAGTAAATGAATCTCTTAACTTCATTTAAAAGAGATTAAGTAATCATAACAATAACCAACTAACTTAATGCTATCTACATGAAATCAGAAATCTACTAATCTTTCTTAGTCTTAAGAACCTTTAACAATTTTATGCATACTTTTTCATATAATAACATATAACTAAATGAACTTGTTCAAATCATGTGAAGATATGTATTAGAATACACAAGATAAGTATAGTGATTGGATATTCAAATAATAATATCCCTAAAAAAAACAAGGAACTAAATAATACTTAAACCAATAAATATACAAATTTATCTCATACATCTGTATGTCCACATTCTTTCAATTCCAAAACAATACTCCATAATCTATATATTTATAAAAAATTATAATAGTGGATTGAAAAACTAAAGGATCAAACTTCATTTTATAATTAAAAATCAATTAGAATAATACTAACTCATTAAAGTATTTAAACATAACCATTACATTGTATATAATTAATTAAATCAATGATCATATGTATACAAAACTAAGTCAACTCGTTTTTACAAAATGGTCTTCTTGAATTTACAATTAACTAAAATAATTCACATCCATGAGAGAAGTAAAACCAAGAAATATTCTACATGCAAATCCAATGAAGCAAATGTCAACATCTCTAGTCTAAATGCACCCAACCATAAGTGGACCTAGACCCCAACATCCATTAGTTGGATGTTATTATGTCTAGACAAGAGAAGTGAGTAAGGTAAAAAAATACTATTGAGCTCGACTTATAAATATAATTGATGAAAAACATTCAAACATATTCATGGTTAACATCACTAACAACTTTGAATTTATTCCAACTATTGAAGCTCGTGTTAGAGCTTTTTAATATTGAATATTAAGGGTACAATCTATTGAAGCCTTGAATTTTATCATAGGTGGTTTTTAACTGTTTAGGAAACACTACTCATTTTTAAATCCAAATAATCCAATGCATGAGTTATAGGTTGTGATAATATTTTTATCCTTGGTGGAATAGAGGTAGAACAAGTTGACTATTTCACAAATCTATATTAGTTGGTGGTTGGGAGCCACCATGGCTTAATAGCTAATATTTTATTTTGAAGATGATGTATGCTATTTAAAGTGAATTAGGCTCAAAACCTTATCCTAAATCTAAACTAAGATGAGTATTCATAATAAAGCTAATCTATGGTGAATTAATTAAAAAGGAGAGAAAAAAGGGTAGGGTAAAAAAGAAAAGTGCTGTTGATCTTTGTTTCAAACATTATGAAAAAATTTCAATTTCATCTAAACATGAATTTAACCAATGTGCAACATGGAATATCATAAGCTCAAATCCTATCATAAATCAAGAAAACATCTAAAGAAGTTATGAAAAGAAACAAATATGAACAAGAGTTACTTTAATAGCTTTATTCCTACAAGAAAATAACATTAGCACAAATGTAAGAAGGGTAAATAAAGTGAAGTAAACCTAAGAACTTTTAACTAATATAGCATTAACACAAATTATCAGCTCTACATTAAAAGGTGCACATTGATAATTCATAAGAACCATTTAAATCTGTAGATGAGAATATACAATTGAAATAGAAACCATGATAGTAATTCACACAAGCAAAAATGGACAAACTTTGTAGAATTCCTTGCTTATATTAATTAGCTCAAAAGTTATAAATAGTTTTTGGCTCCAAAAAATCTCTCCCCCTTACAATTGGAAATGCCTCTTTATATAGACAATTCATGATGTATGTTGGTTAGTAATGATAAATTATAATTGTGCATGTGTATAAGATAGTTATCCTTTCTATTACATTATAGAAAAATGACCATTTCTAATATATTGACCTATAGGCAGTGTATTTTACAAGCTTTACATGCCTTTACAAAAGGGATATTCCATTTTAGAAATATACAATGCTAGTTAGAAAAGAATATTCCTAATCCAACTAAATTTGAGACCCTATTACTATTGTAACCTTCTACCTTCCTTATAGGATATTAATTCTATAATCTTGCTCAATGATTAGCTCAAGGTCAATAATGGGTCTTATGAACAACTCTCTTTCTTGATCTCCCAAGTTACTGCAGTCCTTTTCAGCTCTTTTCAAGGCTTGCTTGATACTCCTAACATCTCTTATCTTTTCTGCAGATGATAAAAGTGTGCCCATTATCTTCTTGTTATCAACCCTTGTCTTTCCTTAGCCTTGGTTCCTTACTTTCTGCATTAATTAAGAAGTTCTATGTTTGAAATCCTTATCAATTATAAGGCAAAAAGAACTAAATGAGGTTGTCTCTTTAATTAAGTTATCCAATATGTGTAGCATCTTATCTTCCTATTGTTTGAGGTCCTCAAAAATGTCCTCCATCTGCTTGGACTAACTACTCAATATTTTGTTCTTATTCACTAATATAACCATAGCCATGTTAATATGGACTAGGCTGAGTATTCTAAACTCATGGATTTGGTTCTTGGTTAAGGCTTTGATCAAATACCTTGATAACTTATAGCGTAACATTAGCCAACTTGGCCTATAGCAATTGAATTTTTCTTACTTATTACATCTTGTTTGGTTTTAACTAACTTTAAGGAATTGAATATGCCAATCGTGTTGTCTTCAAATAGCTTAAATCTATCTTCTTGGATTAACAATATGGTAATATCTTCTAAATTCTTCTTTTGTTACATCATGCCTTTGATGATGGCCTACAATTGATCAGATTTTCCATGAACAATTTTTAGTTGGTCCTCTTTAAATATAAGAACCTCAATAGTCCTCTATCCTTCCACTAGATTCAAACTAGTGAATGGTTCCACTTTTTAAAAAGTGAATTCCTCCCTAAAAATCATGGTCTTGTTTTCTATCACTTTTTCCAAGCTGGTGGTATTTGGATTAAATTAAATCCCTATTGATGATTGAGTCACTTTTGGACTTGGGGTTTCTATTTATGCTCCACCTAATGCTCCTAAGGTAACCATTCTTTTCTCCTCTTCCTTTTGTATATCCACAATCCATGGATTAAGATATTCATGCATACTAATGTTGATAGACTTTATTATTACTCAAATATGGTGTAGGTTAGGGAATTTATGTAATTTTCCATAGTGGTAATAAATTTGTTCAAATTGCTCAGTAGTATGTACTTTAATTTTCAATTGAATTCTTCTTGCATAGATGATAATTCAAATCTCTCAGGCTTGATTGTGATCAATACAAGGTTGAATTAGAGCTTTACGGAATTTTAGGGCTTTTATAAAGGTCTTTTTAGTGATTTAATGATGGTAGATAGTTCAAACAGTGAGTTTCATGACATCCCTATGGCATTTTTGTGGCACTTTGCTAATTAATATTTAAAAATGATCATTTTCTTTTGAAAATTCTACCTTGATCTTGCACCATTTGATTATCTTTGCTTAGATCAATGCAGTTTGTTTATGTCAATCTAAGAACTTGAATTCTATTAGTTATTTATTATGTTCTCCATGATTATGACACTTGTCACTTTCATATTCACTTTGAGATTTGTTGAAATGTCAACATTTATCTCACATCATTGATCTCATTTATATGGATCAATCATGCTCTATCAATCTTGATCTACTTAGTTGTCTCCTTCTCCATAGACCATTGACCAGAATGTGTATGCTCATCCACACACCATCTATATTTGAAATATGTTTAACTTGTAAATTATGGCTCATGACTATGCCACATGTTGCTTCTGTATTTGTCCTTTGGGATTTTGAATTTTCAACCTTCATCATGCACCATTTGATCTATTTGGTCTAATCAACATGATCCATTAGATCTCAATCTGAGGGGTGGAACACTATTGGCTATTCAATATTATTTATTTGATATTGTGACACCTATCACCTTATCATTTGTCTTGGGGATCTATTAAAGTCTTGAATCAATATGTGCCATTAGATCAATCTTGCCTAAACAAACATGTACCATTAATCCTTAGAATATGTTCAAACTTTATATTAAGGCTGGGGCTTGACTTTTCAACTTTAATCTTATATTGTTAGATCATCTCACCTAGGTAGATGTGTGTCATTAATTAAGGCTCTTGACTTGTTGATTTTATACATATTGCTAGATCTCAATCACCCAAATAAATGCAGACCATTGATCGTGTAGATAATAATATAATTAAGTCAAAATTTGGGTAATATAGAGAACTTAGGGTAAAATATTAAGACTAAGGTATATATTCATGTTAATAAACATGATTAAAACCTTAGGATTAAATATTAAGATAAATTTATAACATAGTGAAAAGTGACGGTATGATTAGCTAGACCATGCTAATATTAAAATAGACCAAGGGGCCTCATGACATAAAGGGACTAAGCATAATATTTTTAGACTAAGGTTTGGTCATGTTGAAAAATATGACTAAGAATAAGGATAAAAATAAATCTATGTCTATGGTTCAATTAATTATTCCCATGCAAATTTGAATTTAATTCAAAAGGGACCTAGGTTAAAACATTAGACTAAGGTTTTAAAAATAGATTTAATTAATCTTTGATAGACAAAAGGCTAGTAAAAGATTAATTTAACATTGAAGCACAAAAACCTAAGAATGTTCATTCCCAAATGAGATTCCATTGAACTTGTAATATAGAAACATAGTCAACAATCATTAGCAACATTAGAAAAGATAAAATCATGATCACTTGAAAACATGTCAATTAATGCAAATGAGAACTAGGTATGGATGATATTCAAATAAAGATAATGTTCAAACATGCTAGTGGTTTTTTGATCAAGTGATTTTTCAAATTTAACATAAAAATTTATACAATTTAAAACAAGGGTCCCCATTTTTTAGAAATGGGGGTAAGTTGATCTCAACAAATGATGACTTTTGGGGAAAACATAGGAATTTGTTAGAATTTAGAGACTTTGGTTTAGACTAATAACAAAGATACTTTTTACACTTAATCAGGCACTATTATTAAGTTAAATTCATGGTTTAAATAAGTCTTATATATGAAAAATTGGGTTCAAACATCAAAAAATCCATGTTATGTGTTTGTTTTGATTTCACTTACTCATTGCCATAGGATTTAGAGAACAACTTCCAAATTCATGACTTTTACCAATATTAACTATCAACATATTTAGATGCTCATTAAGAGTCATGATTCAACATAGGGGAGGTTTTGGAATTACTATGATACCAACCAGGCACCCATAACCCCAATAGGGATACCTTTGGCTTCACTCAAGGCCTTGTTCCATTGCCAACTAGGCATGTATAGCTCTAGTAGAGATTACCAAAATCACCTTTACCTATAAAGCCTTTTAATTTTTTGTAGTAAAGCTATTATTTTTGTATTTTTATATATTATGAATTTTTAACAAAGTTTGGGAAATAGATTAGCCAGGTTTTAGGATTTGGTTAAATATTTGATCTTCAAAAAATCATGCTTCGTTGTAAACTTTGTCCTAGATAATTAATTTTTTTTAGTGCAAGCATGAATATATCATAATAATCCAATATTTCACCCTATATTTGAAATACTTATTATAACCAAACTTACATAATAACAAGGTTTAGAATCTCAAGGATTAATTAACTTATTAGTCCTTACCAACTTGTCTAAACTAAAACTTAATGCTTACATTTCAATAATCCATGATCAACTAATGTTGAGGAGAAATACCCGCATTCCTAAACTATGGATTATTTTTAAGCACCCAAATGTATTTTTAGCTAAGGATTATCTTTAAAAATAAATATTTAAAGCAAGGATAAAAGTAGAGAAAGGGAAACACACCAAACAAAAATCAAACAAATAAAAAGCAAAGGAAACAAACAAATAAATATATACAAACACTATGTACAAGCAATGGATAATAAGGAAATAAATAAGAAATAAAATAAATTAATCCTTCCTACACTAACTCCAACTAGTATTAAAATTCAATCCATGAAGACTCCAAGTGGGATAATAGAGAAATAGTGGATGATGTATTGTGCATTGGTTGACACTATAAACTCTACTCCTTACAATTCTTTTAGTTTGAAGGTGTTATCCCCCAAGATCTTTATCCCCCAAGATATTATCAATATAATATGGGTGAATAAATAAAGGTTGGAACTTCCCATGCTTTCATTTTTTATTTGAGGCTTTGTCTTATAGAAGGACTATGTCTCCCTATCTAAACACCTTTATCTATAAACATTTGTTGAACCACCTCTTGAATATGGTTTGGTGTTTACTAAAGTTGCAAAAATCCTCCTCTCTTTCATCTTCCATTTTTCTGATATCAAGTAGCCTTGAATTTTCAAATTCTTGATCCTCCTCCATGTATTCTTACATGAACCTGTAGGTTGGTAGCTTGAGTGCTATGGAAAATATAGGTTCTTAATAGTATACCAACAAGAATGGTGATTCCTTGAGAGATTGTTTGAATCTTATTTTATTTGTCTAAATGGAATACTTGAGTATTTTTTTCCATGATCTTGGTTTATAATCTACATAATTTTTTATGGCTTTCATCAAGCTCTTATTTTTTAATTCTGACACTCCATTACCTTGAGGATAATGGTTGGATGAGAACTTGAAGATAATGTTTGTGTTATATGCCCACTCAGTAATCTCAATAGATATATACAAAGGTAGATAAATTATCATAGACTATAGATAAAAGTGTTCCAAATCTTGTGTATATGTTTTATTGTAAAAATTTGATCACTTCTTTAGTCCTACACTGCCTAGTTTCCACTGCTTTAGTCCATCTTGTGTAATAGTCAGTAGCAGTCAGAACATACTTATGACCATTAAAGGAATTAGGGATAATGACCCATATAGAATGAAATATTCATTGGGAAAATGGTTTATCAATGATGATTGGTTTCAATGGCATGGCTGCCTTAGGCTCTTTAGTGTTTAAGATTTGACATGAATGACACTCCCTCACATGCTTGTGAGCATTCTTGAATATAGTAGGCTAGTAACAACCAACTCTAAGGATCTTATGGGTTTTAGTATTCCTATATGGATGGCCACTTCAATATTTTCATGGAAAGTGTTTAATATCTCATTTTCCTCTTCTTTAGACATACACCTTAAGTAGATTCCTTAAAAGTTATTCCTATACAACATTTTATCTTTGATCAGAAAATGGGATGCTTTGAGCCTCAAAGCTCTCTTGTTCTCTCTACATAACCCTAAAAGACAATATCCAGTGATTATAAAATGAAAAATAGGATCATACTAATCATTGGATTCAAAGCCTTGTTGATTGACCTACATAACACTCAATTTAGGATTAGCATTAGCAATTAATTGAATTAAACCTTGGCATCTTACCAACTTGGTAGTCTTCATCTCTAGGTCATATTTTTTAAGAATAGACATCGACTTACCTCTCCTTTCTCCACGTTCACATTGAATCAGCATTATATTAGTGTTAAGGACTAATAAGATCATATGTACCTTATTTATAAGGATATACTGCCTAAATTTCTTCACTACCTTGACTAGAGCACATGATTGTTTATCAATAAGAGAATAATTCAATTCAACATTTTAAAAATTATTACTAATGAAAGCAATAAGATGATCACACTTACCTATCTTTTGAGTTATAATAATAGCTATTTTATGACCAAAAGCAACAAAATAAACATATAAATCTCTAGTGAAATCTAGAATTATTTGTACAGGAACTTATCCAATTGATTATGTGATGTCTTTGAAAGCTTTCTTTGTCTCCTCATTATATATAATTTTGACATCTTTTTTCAACATGTCATTTAATGGATTTACAATACCTACAAAACCCTAGATAAACTTCCTCACAAAGTTGATATTCCCAAAGAAAAAGTTTAGTTCTTTCCTAATATTAGGGGGTTTTATATTTGATATTGCATTCACTCTATCTGGGTCTATAGAGATACCATCCTTAGTTATAACATGTCGCAATAATTTTTCCTTAGTTACACAAAAAATTCTCTTCTTTGGGTTGAGAAAAATTCCATATATTTTACACATTTAAAATACTTGTTGTAAGTGTCTGATGTGATCTTCACTATTATTTGAAAATACAGTCAGGTCATCCATGTAAATAATATTGTGCTTACCTATGAGGACATGGAATGCAAGATACATTTCTCTTTGAAAGGTTTCAAATAAATTTATCAATCCAAAGAGAATTCTCTTATAGGAAGTAGTGATCCACTTAGTAGTAAAAATAGTCTTCATCTTTCTTCCTTGCTCACTAGCACTTGATTATACCCTAAAAATCCATCAAGAAAAGACATCATAGAATAATTAGAAACAATTTGGATTACTTGGTCAAGAGAAGGTAAGGGTAATTATCCTTTTTAGATGCTCTATTCAGATTTATAAAGTTAATGCATAATATGATTTCACTATTTTTCTTCTTGATTGGTACTAGGTTAGCTACCCAAGTGGAGTGTCTAACTAGAAACACTATCTTAGCATCTAACAACTTCTTGACTTCTTTATATATCATTGGTTATAGGATATGGTTGACTAGCCTTTGTTTTTATCTAAAAGGCTTGTAGGTTTCTTTTAGTGGTATGGTATGAGTTATGACCTTAAGATCAAATATATTCAAGTTGTCATAGGACCATGCTATTACATACCTATACTTGGTCAGGATATCTTTAGCTCTCTTATTTTCTATATTCATGCAAGTTGTAGCAATTTTCATCAGCTAAGTTTGAACTTAAGAACCTAGGTTAATTACATTATAATCTTTCCCATTCATGTTAAGAATCTTGACAGTCTCAGCTAGTTTTTCTGAATCAAACAGTCTCTCTAAGGCAATCATTGATTTTATAATCTTATTATCATTGGGGTGAATGACCTTTTCATCAAGTTTGCCTTTAAATTTATCATCATCAAGGGTATTTTCACTGTCTTCATCAATGATGTGATCCTCAAATACTCTTGAGCTAGTCATAAAGTCTACCATCTGATGATCATCAATGAATACTTGCAAATGGTTGACATTATCTAGCACGAAGGGACAAGGGACTAATTTAAAGGTAAGGATTTGTAACTTGAAACTTTGATTGGGTATAAGGTTGGTTGTAGTTGAAGCAATTTCATTAGTAGCTTTATTTTACTCATTAGGTATTAACATAATATTGAAAGCATCCATACATTCAATTAAGTCCCACACTCTAAATATATACGTCTTGAGATATGGAAACTTACGTTGGTATTTACTTTTGACATGATTAACTACTAGTTTTGAATCACCAAAAACTAAAAGTTCCTTGACCTTATGTTTAATTTCAAATTATAATCTAAGAATAAGTGTTTCATACTCATCTAGATTATTGGTGCATGGGAATTAGAGTTTGTAAGAGGCATTGTATTCTTCCCCAATGGGATTAATTAAGACCACCCCTAGTGAAAAACCTAATTTACATCTAACACCATCAAAATATAGCTTCCATAATATGGGCATAACATGAAAAATTATGGGTTTGTATACCTTTATTGTTTTAAGAGTGTAAACATCTAGATCTAAATTAACCTTGTTGACCGTCTTAATGCTTGTATTATACTTAGTGATCATATACTTCATCTTGGTCTCCCTTTCTATCCTGATTTGATTTAGAACTCCCTTCTAAGGTAACCATATATGGGAGCAATCAGGTTACATTAACCATTTAGAGATCTAGTTTAGTCTCTAGTTAACAAAATTCCATATGCATCAGGAATATCCACCACTTGGATGTTAATGAATTATTATCTCTTTGGTTTATAGGTAATTTGTATGTGAACATTTAATAATTAACAAATCACTTTGACTCTTAATTTATCTAATTGAGTTATAAATCTATTATATTTAATGGTAGTTAAACCAAGTTGTTCACAAATACCTTTAGGCATAATATTTATAGATGCACCAAAGTCTAAATAACAATTATGCAAGTTATTACCAAAGATCCTGACAATAAGTAGGAAAGATGGAACATCTTCTTTACTTTTGTGTATTACAACATTAGCATGTGCAAACTTTTATGGTTTACCAAGCTTCTTAGACAAAGATTCTAATAACAAATCCCTTTGTTCTATAATCTAAGTTAACTCATACAAAGTAATGTTAAATTTGATCTTTTTCATGTCTCCACTATATTATATATAATGCTATTGGAAGAATTAGATGTATCAACACTAGATTTATAGGTACTTCCCTTATGAGGCTCTAGATTGATGTCTAATGTCATATCAAGAGGTGTATAAGAGTTATTTGGAATATTTGAGGTAGTCAAAGGTTATTTATTTTCCCTATTCCTCAGAGGATAGAACTTCTTTAGATATTGTTCAAAATCATGAATCTCTTTAGGGATACCCTCGAGTTTATTATTCTCTTGAAATGGGAACTCAAATGTCTCTACCATGAGAGTTAGATCAGAATATTTATATGACCTTAAAAAACATGAGGTACCTACACCATTATATTTATTAGGTATAACTTCAAAAGTATCCAATTCTTCTTGAAAATATTCAAAAGCATTTCAAAAATTTTAGACAATCTATTTCACCATGTTTTAAACTACAATGAAATCTACAATAATCAATCAAAGTTACATCACTAGGATTTATATTAGGCACTTTCTTATTGGTGGATGGATCATTATTATGGTTGTTTTTGTTATTAATTTGAAATCTATTTGAAGGCCTATTAAACCTTTGGAAAGAGAAGTTCCTATTAAATGTTTCTCCAATATTGCCAACTTGCTTTTACAGCTAAATGAAATAAGTGCTTAGCTTTTAAAACATCTTTAAGATAAAATCATTCTCATTCTTGGGCTCCTCATAGTTATGAAGTTGAGTATTTCTATTGGTTACAGTCATCAAATCTCTCTAGTCTTGTGGATGGGATCCATTGGTAGAGTTATTCAAGAATCTTAGGTTTTGGTGAGGATGTACATGATTCAGAGGTAGTTGGTTCAAGACTGGAAGTTGATTTAAGATAGACATATTTTGATTGTAATTGGGAATGACATGCATAATAGGTCAATTTGGATTAATTTTAGGATTATTGTATGCCATTTAGCCCTGGGGTTTCATCTAATAATTAAGGATCATAGTTTCAACATAATCTAGGGCTAGTGTATTAATAATCTAGATAGATATTTTAAAAAACATAGAAGTCATGGGATCTAAGGCATCTTTGTATATTTCTAAGGCTAAAGCCTCATTAGGTCTATAATGATCTATGGTTATATTTAACATATTCTAAAATCTAACATTAAATGCTCTTATGGACTCATTTTAATCTCTTTTAACTATGGTAAACTATTGATATATGACATATTTGCCAAACTAACCAATGAAGTAATTATTAAAATCATTCTAGATAGCTAAGTATTTTTTAGGAAAGTTAAAGAACCATTCGTATGTATAATCTTTTAAAGTAAATGGAAATAATATGCATACTACATCATCAAGAACAACATTCAAAAGTCTTAAATCAGATTTGAAGGATTTAATGTGTTCTTCAATAGTTATAACACCATTAGGACTGAAAGTGGTTAAATACTTTTCAGGATTATGAGCAAGGTCATGTACCACACCTAGTACATTGATTGAAGAACCACCTATCCAATACATATATTGATAAGGATTGAACACAAGAGCACCTTGAATTGGTGAAGTTAGTTGAGAATTTGAAATTCCACCCTTACCTTTGGCTCACCTATCTCTCCTATGAACTTCTAATGAAAAAAGATAAAACCTTGTCTCTAAATGTGACCTGGTCCTTATCCTCAATAATTCTAGCTTGAAAGTTTTTATATTTTTAAATAAAATGTGTAAGTGTTATCTTTACAAAGAATGATGACCAAACTTGCACATTAAGCAAATTTTGCACAAATATGTATAAAGAATGGAAAAGGACATCAATATTTAACTAAATTAGCTCAAATATGTATCCAAATATGAATGATATTTATCTATTTAAGTTCAAATAAACTCATATTTATATTGGATATATCAATATTTGTATAATATAGCTATTACTAACCTCAAAATCATTGGATTCATAGTTATAAAGCTTTCTTTGCCATAATTACTCATGGATATCTAAATAAAATCTTATCTTTGTCTAAATAAGCATAAATATGGGTTTTAAACCACTAAGATAAATGATATTTACATAAATAATATAAAAATAACATAAATATGTAAAGAGTGCATCAATATTTAAAGATAATTCACCAAGATTAGCAAAGATGTTGCAAAGTTTCAAAGATTTAATTGGATCTCCTTATAATAGCAATGTAATGCATATCCATGTTGATGCCTAAAAGTGTATCATAGGTGGTTCTTAAGTGTTTAAAAAACACTACTCATTTTCTAATCTAAAGAATATAATGCATGATTTGTAGGTTGTGATAATCCTCTTATCCTTGGTGTAATACATGCATAACAAGTTGACCATTTCACAAATTTATATTAGTTGGTGGTTGGGATCCACCATGGATTAATAGTTAATCTTTGACCTTGAAGATGATATATTCTATTTAAAGTGAATTATGCTCAAAACCTAATTCTAAATCTAAACTAAGATGAGTATTCATAATGAAGCTAATTTAAGGTGAATTGATAAAAAAGGAGCAAAAATAAGTGTAGGATAGAAAAGAGAAGTGTTGTTGATCTTTGTTTCAAACATTATGAAAAAGTTCTAATTTCATCTAAACATGCATGTAACCAATATTCAACATGAAGTATCATAAGCTCAAATCCTATGACAGGTTAGGCTAACATCTTAAAAAGGTAAGAGAAGATGTAAATAAGAACAAGATTCACTTGAGGAATTTTTGCCCCTGCAAACAAATAACATTAGCCTAGATGCAAGAAGAGTAAATAAAGTAAATTAAACCTAATAACTTTCAACTAATCTAGAATTAGCACAAAATATCAGATATGTTTTAAAAGGTGCACATTTATAATTCATAAGAACCATTCAAATTTGAAGATGAGACTAGACAATTGAGAGAGAAACCACTATAGCAATTCACACAAGCAAAACTAGACAAACTTTATAGAATTACTTTCTTATATTGATTTTATCGAAAGTTAGAAATAGTTTTTGGCTCTAAAAACTTTTCCCCGTTTATAATTGGTAATGCCTCTTTATATAGATAATTCATGAGGTATTTCATTTAGTATGAAAAATTACATTTATACATGTGTATAGGATATTTATACTTTCTATTACATTATATAAAAATTGACCCTTTCTAATATACTGACCTATAGACAATGTACTTTAAAATCTATAAATGCCTTTACAAAAAAGAATATTCCATTTCAAAAATATACAATGCTAGTTACAAAAGAATATTCCTAATCTGACTAGCTTTGGGACAATGGTGTTGTTGTATCCTTCTACCTTCCTTGTAGGATATTCATTCTATAATGTTTCTGATTGATCATTTATAGGTCAATAGTGGGTCTCATGAACAACTCTCTTTCTTTATCTCCCAAGTCATTAAGGTCCTTTTTAGATCTTTCCAAGCCCTGCTTGATTCTCTTAACATCTCCTATTTTCTGTTCAAATGATAATAATGGGCCCATGATCTTGTTATTATCAACCCTTGTCTTTCTTTGGCCTTGGTTCCTTACTTTATTCATGAATTTAAAAGTTTTATGCCTAAACTCCTCATCAGTGATAAGACCCAAATCACTAAGTGAGGTGGGATCTTTCATTAAACTATCTAATATGTGTAGCATCTTATCTTCCTGATATTTGAGGTCCTTGGAAATTTCCTCTATCTACTTAGACTAGTTGCTTAGGACTTTAATCTAATTCACCAATATAGCCATAGCCATGCTTAGATGGGCTAGGCTGTTTATTTTAAATTTAGGTATTTAGTTCTTGGTTAAGGCTTTGATCAAATCCATTGATAACTAGAATCCCAAAATTAACCAATCTGGCCTATAGCCATGGAATTTTGCTTACTTATTACTTTTTTTTTAGTTCTAACTAAATTTAAGGAATTTAATAAGTCAATCATGGTGTCCTCAAATATATTGAATCTATCTTCTTGGACTGACAAGATGGTAGTCTCTCTAAATTCTTTTATTATTTCAATATGAATTTGAAGACAACCTATAATTGATTATATTGTGCTTGAGCTAGCTTCAATGGGTCCTCTTTAAATATAGGAACCTAAACAAGACTCCATCCTTCCACTAGAGTCAAACCAATGAATGGATTTAATTTTTGAAAGGTGAATTCCTCTCCAATAATCATGGCCTTATTTTCTATCACTCTTTCCAAGTTGGTGGTATTTAGATTAAATTAAACCCCTACTGATGATTGAGTCACTTTTAGAGATGGGGTTTCTATTTCTGCTCCACCTAATTCTCCTAGGGAAGTCATTCTTTTCTCATCTTCCTTTTATAGAGTCATAATCCATGGCTTAATCTATTCCTGAGTAATGATTGTGAAAAACTTTTTTATTACTCAAAGATGTTGTAGGGTAGGGACATTCTGTAGTTTACCATGGTGGCAATGAATTTGTTTAAATTTATCAATAGCGGTCAATACTTTGGTTCTTGATTGAATTATTCTTGCACATATGATAATTAAACTCTCATATTTTTGATTGTAATCAATATAAATCTAAATTAGGGCATTAATTTGTGCTAGGGGTATTTTGAAGGACTTCTTAGATATTTAATGGTGGTAACTACTTTAAATGATAAGCTTCATGGCATCACTATGGAATTTTTTTGTCAATTTTGTCGTTAATATTTAAAAATTAACCATTTTCTTTAGAAAATTCCACCTTGATCTCATTTCTTGGATCAATGTAGTTCATCAATCTCAATCTAAGAACTTGAATGCTATTAAATGCTCACTACGTTCCCCATGATTATGACACTTATCACTTCTATATTCACTCTTAGCTTTTTTGATGTCAACCTTGATCTCACACCATTTATCTCATTTACATAGATCAATCATGCTTCATTGATATTGGTCTACTTAATTATGCCTCCTACTCTATCCACCATTAATCAAAATGTGTATATTCATCTGCATACCATCGATCTTTGAAAGATGCTCAAGTTTTGATTTTTCATTCATGGCTATGTCATGTGTCATCTCCACATTCATCCTTAGGGATTTTGAATTTTTAACCTTTATCACATATCATTACATCTATTTTGCCTAATAAACATGCCCCATCAAATCTCAATCTAAGGGATGGAATGATATTAGTTATTTAATATTCTTTCACTGATATTGTGACACCTATCACCTTCTTGCTTGTCTTTGGGATCCATTGAAGTCTTGACTCGATATGTGTTATTAGATCAATCTTTCCTTAGCAAACATGTACTATTGATCCTCAAAATATTTTTGAACTTTATCTTAGGGACAAGGCTTAACTTTTGAACTTTAATCTCACACCATTAGATTATCTTGCTTGGGTACATGCATGTTTTTGATTAAGGATATTGACTTGTTGACTTTATATGCACCTCTAGATCTTGATCACCCAAGCAAATATGAATCATTGATCATGTAGATAATAAAATAATTAAATCATAACATGGGTCATATTAAAAAACTTCGGGTAAAGTCTTAATACTAAGGTTTTTATTCATGTTAATAAACATGAATTAAATCTTAGGATTAAATCTTAAGATAAGTTTATAACATATTAAAAGGGGATTGTGTGATTAGATACATGATGATAATAATAAAATATACCAAGGGGCCATGGGACATAAAGGTACCAAGCATAATATTTTTAGACTAAGGTTTGGTCATGTTGAAAAACATGATTAAGCCTTAGGATAAAAATTATGCTAAGTCTATGGTTTAATTAATTTTTCCCTTGTAAATTTATCCTACACAAATTTGAATTTAATTCAAATAAGACGTAGGTTAAAACATTAGACTAGGGTTTGAAAAATATATTCAATTAATCGTTGATAGATACAAGGCTAGTAAAAGAACAATTTAACATGGAAGTAAGAAACCCTAAGCATTTTCATTCCCAAATGGGATTTCATTGAACCTCAATACAAAAACATAGTCAACAATCATTAGCAATAGTAGAAGGGGTAAAACCATGATCACTTAAAATCATGTCAATTAATGCAAATGATAACTAGGTGTGTATGATTTTCAAATAAATTCAATGTGTAAACATGCTAGTGGTAGTTTTATGAAGTGATTTTCAATTTTAATGTAAAAATTTGCATAATTTGAAATAAGGGTCCCCATTTATTAGAAGTGGGTGTATGTTGATCTCAACACAATCCATAGTGTTTCACCCATAATACCTAATCTTTTGTTAGGGTAAACCACCTAATTTTAATGTAATTATATTATTGGTAGTAACCATGAATATAAATAGTATTCTATAAATATTTACAACTAAGTAAAATGAACTTAAATGACTTAAATATATTTTGATAATAAAACTAAGAAACATAGTCAAAATAACATCAAAAACCTTAATATATAAGACTTTTATCAGTTTAAAAATGACATCAAACTTGTCTCAAGTTCTCATGCAAGATAACACATTCACCTAACTAGGGCAAGAATAGTCAACACTATTACAAGAAAATAACATAAAATATATTTAAAGTTGTAGCTTAATATTGACCAATAAGGTCAATTCATAATCATGATAAAAATATCCTAAGGTCATTATCAATAATTGGTAATGATAATAATGACAAAAATCATTCATACAAATGTTTAAAGTCAAATAATTTTAAAACTTATTATGTATTCAAATCATAAAAATATTCTTTAAACTAAAGTTAAATAATCATGAATAGAAATGAAA